>JAJEJO010037385.1:0-13086 GCA_020662805.1 Glaucomys volans
TTCTACCCCCACCATAGCCTCTCCCATTCCAACTGTCTCCAACTTTTCCTTAGTAGAACCTACCTATCAGAAAATCACAAGATGGCAGAAGAGCAATCCACTAAATCTAAACTGAAGAAAATCAACTTTAGGGCAGTATTCACTTGTCCATTTGTTCACTAAATATTAATTATGCATCCATTACACACAAACAGGACCTTTCAGTTGTAATCATATCATGAGGATCAGGATGAACAACTTCTGAAACATTTCTACATATTCCCTGAAGAGACCTGCAGGTAAGGACATAAATAAAGGAAGGAAGGATGAGTAAATTCAGCAATTGAAGGTAAATTCAGGTGATGCTGCACAACATATAGGATTTCATGAGATTGTGAATTTGAATAAATCTTACAAAGGTTATCAGCTGCCTGTTTTAGTCAGTTTTTTCATCACTATGGCCTAATTAACTGACAAGAACAACACAGAGGTAGAAAAGCTTATTTTGGCTCACAGTTTCCGAGGTTCAGTCCATGGTCAACTGACTTCATAGCTCTGGGCTTGAGGTGAGGCAGAACTGAAGAGCCTGGCAGAGAACAGCAGCTCATGCCGTGGCAATTGGGAAAAAGAGAGTGCTCCTCCCACCAGGGACAAAATATATACCCAAAAGCATGCCCCCCAGTGACCCACCTCCTCTAGCCACATCCCATCTGCCTGTGGTTCATCCATGGCAGTGGGTGAATCCACGGATTAGGTCACCTTCTCATAATCTAACCATTTCACCTCTGAGCACTCTTGCACTGTCCCACACATTGGTTTTTAGGGGTTACCTGCTATCTAAACCATAACACTGCCAAATTCAAATTCCATAAAAAGATTTGTATATACTTGGATGATTTTTTTCCAATATTTCTTCCACTATCCACATCATTGTTTTGTTTCACAAAGAGAACAAAAAAATTATTTCTAGTGTGAAATAATGAACATAAAGGCAGAAATCTTTATGGTTTATCAATGGAAAAGGAAAGAACTATTCACGGAACTGCAGAAATGCTAAACTTGACTTTTTTTTCAGAACAAAGGAAAAATCATAAGTCAATGAATTTGGGCAGGATGAGAATGGGGGTGTGTATATTCTACCACCCAGAATTCCCAATCACTTGCACTGACCCCACTGAAAACCAGAATTTCCCGCAGAAGAATCAGATAGGTATGAGGTGGAATTCAGCAAACAGGTGTGAGTGGGGCTCGACAAACAGGAGAACTGCAGTTCAGAAAAGTGTCTGAAATCATTTCCTACTATTTTTAACTGACAGAGATGGAAACAGTGGAAATAATAGCATGGTGGGGGTCAGGTATGGAAGGAGTCAGCCAGGCCCAAACTATTTAAATGTCATCCACCAGTGTGATTATGTGACCCAATAGCCAAGCTCTTTAGCATAATTTAAGTCAGGTTTCTCATATGCTTACAGCTTCTCCTTCACTCATTTTCCCACCCATCCTCTCACTTTATCTCCTATTCTCTCCTCTTCAATATATTTTTTCCATCAAGTGTATGATAACAAAAAAAAAAAAAAATTCAGCTACCCCTTTTGAGATCTTGGGTGTGTCTTGTAAAGCTTAGAAAAAGTTAAACCTTACGTGATATAAGATTAACCTGAGAGAATATTCTTGATGAAAAATATTTCCTACTTTGCCTGTTATTGCTACCTGTAAAGCCAGGGTTGAGACAGTATTTCTCCAATGAATTCTCTGTAAGAAAGTATAATTGGTTTTTCAAATTAAAAAGTCTCTTTAAAAAAAAAAAAGGAAAAAGAAAGAAAGAAAGCATACTTTGGATCACTCGGATAAACATTTCCAGCCAATGTGAATTGAGAAAATTCACATTTTCCACCCATGGATTCAGAGTCTGTACTGGGACCAAGCAGTAATATTTTCATTGTCTTGGACATATTGGAAAAGAAGAAAAGTGAAATTAACAAATATTTAAGACAGTAGAAGACAAACTATGCCAGAGCATCTTTTATAAAGGAAAGGTTGCCACTGTTTGAAAAGGAAAAGAAGGAAGAATTCAGTCCCCACTCCACAGATGATATATCATGGGTGTGTTGGACTCAGAGGACAAGGATCCCCAGCGGTCAGCACTGTATTTATCATTTCTCAATAATTCCATTTCCAGGGAAGCCACATTCTCTCTCACATTAAAATAACATGCTTAATTCAGACTTTATTCACTTTATAGCTTGTTTCCATTTAATTGGTAAATTTGTTTTAGTTAAATTGTTGCATAAGAGCCATACACATGGAGTTTATAAGCAGTTTAACATTTATATGTATTTATGTAACAATTTAATAAACATAAGTCAACATGAGGGTGTTCATAAAATTTTATTCCTTTAAAAAGTAGCCTCGTGGTGCATGCCTGTAATCCCAGTGGCTCAGGAGGCTGAGACAGGAGGATAGCGAGTTCAAAGCCAGCCTCAGCAATGGTGGGGTGCTAAGCAATTCTGTGAGAGCCTGTCTCTAAATAAAGTACAAAATAGGGCTGGGGATGTGGCTCAGGGGTCAAGTGCCCCTGAGTTCAATCCCTGGTACCAAAAAGCAAAACAAAACAAAACAAAACAAAACAAAACAAGTCTATTACTTAGGTTCCAGAAACACTGAGTTAAAAAGTATCTACCTTAAATATTACTTATTATAGGCTGAAATACCCACCCTGATACACACACACCAAATATCCATACCCTAAATCCTGGAATTCATGAATATTTTACCTTCTACATACAGCTAGAAGGACTCGGCAGATATGATTGAGTTAAGGATGGTGTGACAAAGACCTCATCCTGCGATGTCCAGGTTGCCCTGATAGAAGATCCACTTCACATCATTAAGGTCCTCATAAGTAGGAACAGTAAATGAGAGTAATAGGAGAGGTTAGGGAAGAAAGCCAGAGAATGGATTAACCAAAGGAAGGGTTAGAAATTGAAGAACACAGGCAGCCTTTAGGAAATCTAGGAAATAGATTCTCCCCTGAAGCCTCCAGAAGGAACACCAACACCTTGATTTTGGATCTGCGATCTCCAGAATTCTAAAAGAATAAATCCATATTGCTATTAATCACCAAATGTGTGGACATTCGTTACAGCAGCAATAAGAAACTAATGCACTACTCCATCCACTTACGTACAATCTTAAGATCCAGGAGTCTGGCTGCATTACCCAGGAAGTAGGTCCACTACAATTTGTGATCACTGAGCAGGTTCTTGGATCATAACAGAGTTATGACATATCAGTGAAAGAAAGAGGAAGGAATGCAGACCCCCAGAGGTGGCCAGGTGGGGAACCCACTTTCAGAAATGGACAGGGTGTAAGCACAGGGTTTTTCATGAGCAAGTGCGTGTTGGCAGGGAAGGAAAGGAACTGAGGGCCACAGAACAAAGGAGAATGGAAGTAGATAGGGAAGAATCATAGGAGAGATGCCGATTGTGTGGCCGTCTTTGGCGCTTCACTTAGGGCCTGACCTTCCTTCTGAATCTTAATTCTGCTCTCAAACTTCTTTTTCCCACATTAATGTTTGCTGGGTAAATCAGGCTTTCTCAAGACCTGCCCTGGGGAACCAAACAGATTCTAACAGCTCTCAAGAGTTAAGGCAAATCTCCCAAAGTCTGAGACCACCCCCTCTGAAGCCGACCCAGGCTCTCTGGCAGGGCCAAGGCATAGAGATGAGCAGCAGAGACCTTCCACTCCCTAGTCACAACTGAGAGACAGGAGAAAGAAATCAGGTCAAGAGCCCAGTGGGCTCTGAGAAAATGATGCTGAAGGTGGTAGAAGCTGAACATCGAGGGCTGCCATTTTGTTCTCTTATTCCCCAAGGAACTAGGGAAAGTGATCAGACCCTAAGGGCCTTGCATGATACCAGGAGAAACCAAATAAGATGTCACCTGGCTGACAGGAGGACAGCAGCTGAGGAAAGAGGATTTATTAAGGGTCAGCTAAATGGCATCTGGTAAGAAGTGACAGTGTATCTGCTGTCCCCAAATTCTCTCGTCCAGACTCCTGTCGTCTTGACTGCTTCCTTGGCCTCCTTTGCCCCACCTACCCTGAAAGGGAGGATTACGCTGTCTGCAATTTTCAGGCCTCTGATTCTCTTAGGGTTAATCCTTTCCTGAGCAGGAAATCAGGCCAGGGCACAGCACACCAGGGGTTCACTGCACAGGCAAGCACTTCCCAGCCATGGGTTTGAATGAAAACTGAGCTATCGCATTCCACACCATCACTCAACACTTCCTCACAGCGGTTTCTCTATGAGAAACGATTAGAGCACCCAGAAGTACTGCTTTATGTGAGCTTTCCCTTAATAATCAAAGAATAGTTTATTACCCAACAAAGTAAAGATTCCCATTCTGTTCCAGAGCTTAGAGCCATCTCACATCAGGAACACATTGTGAGTAACGAAAATATCCAGTGACATCATAACTGCTGTTCCAACAGAATATTTAGATTGCAAATTCTACCCAGACAAATCTGGCTCCATTCTAAAGATGCCTTAAATCGGGAAAAAAAATCTTTGCCACCTGCACCTCAGACCAAGCATTAATCTCCAAGAAAAATGAAGAACTCAAAAAACTTAACGCCAAAAAAAAAAAAAACCCAATCAATAAATGGGCAAAGGAACACAAACGGTCAACAAACATAAGAAAGAAAAATGTTCAACTTCTCTAGCAATAAAAAAATTAAATTAAAACTACACTGAGATTCCATCTCACTCCCATCAGAATGGCAGCAATCAGCAATACAAGGATCTGTAAATGTTAAATGTTTATGAAGATGTGGAGGAAAAGGCACACTCACACATTGCTGGTGGGACTGAAAATTGGTGCAGCCACTCTAGAAAGCAGTATGGAGATTCCTCAGGAAACTTGGAATGGAACCACCATTTGACCCAGTTTTCCAACTCCTTGGCCTGTACCCGAAGGACTTAAAATCAGCATACTGTAGTGACATGGCCACATCAATGTTTACAGCAGCTCAAGTCACAAAAGCTAAGCTATGGAACCAACCTAGGTGCCCTTCAACAGATGAATGGATAAAAAATGTGGTATATATGCACAATGAATATTACTCAGTCATAAAGAAGAATGAAATTAAGGCATTTGCCAGTAAATGGATGGAAATGGAAACTATCATGCTAAGTGAAATAAGCCAATCCCTCAAAAAAAAAGACAACAAATATTCTCTGTTATAAGGATGCTAACATACAATAGTGGGGGGAGGAAGAACACAAGTTCATTGGATTAGAGAAAGGGGAATGAAGGGAAGACAGGGGGATGAGAATAGGAAAGACAGTGGGATGAATGGGACATCACCTTCCTGTGTTCATACATGAATACACGACCAGTGAAACTCCACCCATGTACAACCACAAGAATGGGAGGCTATAGTCCATGTATGTATGATATGTCAAAATATACTCTATGGTCATGTATATCTAAAATGAACAAATAAAAAATATTTCCTCCACAGTGACTCTGACTAATGATTACCCAGCCCTTCCCTAGACACCAGCGTAGGACTGCAAACACTGTCATCTTTTTTGGGGGGGAAGGGGCGGAGGGTACTGGGGATTCAACTCAGGAACACTAGACCACTGAGCCACATCCCCAAACCCTATTTTGTTTTTTATTTAGAGACAGGGTCTCACTGAGTTGCTTAGTGCCTTGCCACTGCTGAGGCTGGCTTTGAACTGGAGATCCTCCAGCCTCAGCCTCCTGAGTCACTGGCATCACTTTCTCTCATCTTTGGCAGCTGTTTCCCTCACTCAAGACAACCACCACCTGGTACCCCTTCTCTCCACCCTTGAGTGGTACAGCTGCCCTTTGCTGTCATGCAGAATAAGTTGATCTCCCCTCCCCCAAGTCAGGTCTCAGAGTTCTCCCTTCTGATCCCTTACATGAGGTCTGGTTATGATCTCCCCATGCTTATTCCTCTACTCTAGTTTCACTCCAATTTGCACTGTCCTTTCTTGCAGAACAGCAATCACAACTCAGTCTGGCACTACAGTTGTGATTTGACTCCCTGCTTGGGACACTGGTTGAACACTGGAATTTCTACAAAAATGAGATGCAGCCTGGCAGGGTGATGTACACCTGTAATCCCAGCAGCTCGGGAGGCTAAGGCAGGAGGATCACCAAGCTGGAGGCCAGTCTCCGTGAACTAGTGAGGCCCTGGGAAAACTCAGCAAGACTCTGTCTCAAAATAAAAAATAAAAAAGGCTGGGGATGTGGCTCAGTGGCTAAACACTCCTGGGTTCAATCCCTAGTACCTAAGAACGATAATAATAATAAGATACAATTACATTTATTATAAGTGTCTAATGACTTGCCATTGAGAATGACCTACCATTACACCATTAATGAGCCCAAATTTTAAGATTTTTTTTCTTTACTATTGTTTCCTCAAGGGTCCAAATTACCTTTTACATCCTCCTGAGTTATAAAAGTCAAAACAAACTTAAGGTTGTCTAAGAATCACTGCCAGGGATACAAAAAATTAAAAGGCAAGCATGATGAGGTGTCATACTTGCTCAGTCTTAAAGGACAGAAAAACCAGCTGGAAAAGTCTCCCAACTTGATAATCTGCATCTGACACATTTTGATGTTTTATATTTTCATTTTTGTTCGATTAAAATAATTTCTAATTAAAAAAAGAACTTTCCTAACTATTAACTGAAAGTAAGTGATATTCTTGCAACTGAAGTTAAAATGATTCTAACACTCTGATTTTGAAACAAAACCAGAAAGTTACTAGTTAAATATTTGCCAGGACAGGTCTCAGAATTATTTCTGTAAAACTCTTGTCTTTAATCTCCCCATCTAGAAGGAGAAGTAGGGGGTTTAGCAGGTGGAAGGGCAGAGGAGGGAGGAAGGAGGACCCACAGCACCCAGGACCTGTGGAGGCTGAGTCCAGCAGCCCTGAGGGCTTGGCAGGGCCTCTGGCTCAGAGTGTAGGTTCTCCTACTCTCATTCCACATCGCTGCAATGAAACAAAAGACCATTTACCCTGTAGACATTGGGCGTCGGAGTTTCCCACCTTCTCATTTAGGCATCCTTTGCTTGACCATCAACAACCATTGATTGAGAAAGAAAAACTCAGGGATTTCAATTACCGCTAATGTCGCCTGAGTGTTTTCACTGTCACAGTCTAGGGCTTGCACTTTTTAATAAGTTTCCCGTAATTATTACAAGTTTTTGGCCTCATTCCAGCTGAGGATTTAATGGGAATCACTCTGACAAGATACAGGAGATTGTCCCAATAGATGCTCATTTGGAAACGGGCCACTTGCAATTTCAAGTGTGCAGAGCTGTGCGAGATTAAAAGTCCTGGCAGTAGAATATCCACCTTGGGTCCCAGGCTCTGTGGATTTGTAGCTCATCCAGGCTGTCCATCTGGGGAGCAAGCAGCATGTTCTCCTTGATGAGAAACTCTGGCCAACCGACCAGCTGTGAAAAAAATAGATTACTCTTGTCATTTTTTTCTGCTAGGTAATTTGCAGAGAGTAAAAATATAATTTCTTAGAAGGTGTGCAGTTCAGAGCCAATCCTGGGGATGCGTCTGATTTACATTTAAAACTTCACAACACTTCTATTTGTTGAATTTAATTTTTCAACAACACTCTGGCTGGGATAATATTTCCGGAATGGGAGGAAATGGAAAGGCTGGTTTCTGGTATGTGCACACTCAGCACGCGCAGGAAAGGGTGCAGAGGAGGAAGCCCACAGAGCAGAGAGGGCTCATCTGACAGGCTGAGCTGAGCGCTGCTGTTCTCCCTTCAGGTAAAGGGGACGTGAAGATGGAATTAAGTAACTGCTGGGAAAGTAGATCTTCCCACTTTTCCCGGGAAGCCAAAATGGGAAACGCATCTTTTTAAGCCTCTGACATATAAATTTAACCTTGTGACATTTCAGAAGGTCATGCTAGATAAATAATCAGGTAATTGCAGATCAACTGAGCCGAAAACAGAGAGCGGTTGTTACGAAGGCTCGGTTGTGATGTAATGAGCAACATCTGTATGTGCAGTGTCTTTACCTCGAGATGCGGTTCCAGCCAGTCAAAGGGAACAGAGAGAACGCACCAAGTGAATCAAGCACTTCCTCAGTATCCAGCGGAGAGCTAATGATCTAATTTGAAATGAAAGAATTTGCAATAGTTCTGCACACTGCAAAATATCTAGACATCAAGGAGTGCTAGGCTGGAGATTTCCGTCTAGAATTTAGTTGGGAAGTATTGTGTCTCATACAGCCTATTGCCCTGACCCATAAACAACTTTTTTCTTTTTTTTTCTTTTTTTTGCGGTGCTGGGGATTGAACCCAGGACCTTGTGCTTGCCAGGCAAGCACTCTACCAACTGAGCTATATCTCCAGCCCCATAAATGACTTTTAAAAATTTAACTTTTAATGAACTTTGTCACTGTTTAACAATTAATACATTGTTACATGTTATTCTTTCAACATTAACTTATATCCAGAATACATAAGGAGACTACAATTTGATAAAAGATCAACAAAAATAAAAGAAAATTAATAGGCAAATATTAGAACAGAATCTCCACAACAGAAGGTACACTAACAAGTAATAAGCACTCGTGTCCAACACCATGAGTCATCCAGGCGATGCAAGTTAAAAACATGATGAGACAGCACTTCAGGTCTGCTAGAGTGACTATGATTTTTCATGATTCTAAATTTAAATGTATTTTAACTGGCACATAAAAATATAAAACTTCTACATCATCGTGGGGTATGGAATGACTAACGTTTGAAAGTGCCACAACACTAAGTGTTGATGGTGACATGGAGCAACAGGAACTCTCCAAAAATTGCCTGTGGAAATAAAAAGCATTTCACTTGCCAGGTGGTGGCCTATGCCTGTAATCCCAGCAGCTTAGGAGGCTGAGGCAGGAGGACAGTGAATTCAAAGCCAGTCTCAGCAGTGAGGCCCTAAGAAACTTAGTGAGACCCTGTCTCCAAATAAAATATAAGAAATGGCTGGGAGTGTTTCTCAGTGGTTAAGTGCCCCTGGGTTCGATCCCCAGTAACAAATTAATTACTTACTTAATTAAAATGCTTCAACCACTTTGGAAAACAGTTTGGTACTTTCTTTTCTTTTTTATTTACTTATTGATTCATTGAACACAAATGGAGTACAGCTATTGTTTCACTGGTTGTACACAAAGTAGAGTCACACCATCTGTGTGTTCATGCATGTACACAGGGCAATGGTATCTGTCACACATTCTGTTATTATTTTTACCCCCCTACCCCGACCCCACCCCTCCCTTCCCTCTATGCTATTCTCTTACTAAATAACTCAGTCATTGTGTTGCAAGGTATTTAACCAAGAAAAATGAAAGTATACCCAAAGACTTACATATCAATGTTCATGACAGCTTTATTCATAACAATCAAAATCTGAAAACAACCCAAATATCCATCATCAGGTGAATGATTATATAAATTCAAGTGTAGTCATACAGTGGAATATTATTCTGCAATAAAAAGGAACGACTTACTGATAGACCCAACCTCATGGATTAATCTCAATATTATGACTCTGAGCAAAAGAAATCAGATACCAAAGGATACTGCCTAATTTCATTTATTCAAAAGTCTAAAAAAACCCACCCAATTTTTAGTGACAAATAGATCAGTGGTTTTCTGGAGTCAGGGATAGGAGATAGATTTGACACTACAGGGACACAGCCACATCAATGTTTATAGCAGCTCAATTCACAATAGCTAAGCAATGGAACCAACCTAGGTGCCCTTCAACAGATGAATGGATAAAGAAAATGTGATATATATATATATGTATGTATATAACATATACACACACACATGATGGAATATTACTCAGCTTTAAAAAAGAATGAAATTCTGGCATTTGCTGGTAAATGGACAGAGTTAAAGAATATCATGTTAAGTGAAGTAAGTCAAACCCAAAAAACCAAAGGCCAAATGTTTTCTCTGATATGCAGAAGCTAATTCACAATAAGGGGGACAGAGAATAGGGAAGAATAGGGTTACTTTATATTAGGTAGAGGGGATTGAAGGGAGGAGAAGTGGTATGGGGGAAGGAATGATAGAGTGAAACAGACATTATTACCTCATGTGCATGTATGACTGCATGACCGATGTGATCCTGCAATATGTATAATCAGAAAAATGAGAGATTATACTCCATGTATATATGATTTATCAAAATATATAAATGCATTCTATTGTCATGTACAACTAATTAGAACAAAAAATTTAAAAATTTCAATTGAAAAAGGGTACAAAGGAACTTTATGGGTAATGAAAATTGCGTATATCTCAATTACGGTGACATTTACACAAATATATAAATATGTCAAAATTCAGCAGGGTAAATTTCATTGTGTATGAATGTATACCTCAGAAAATGTGAATAATTTAAAAAAAAATCATAGTGACTATGCAATTAACTTAGAATAAATGTCTTTTAAATGATTGTTGAACTTCTAAGCTCATTGTCTTTCACCTATCCAGACCTATCTCATTAGCCTTTTTAATGACATTAAACATGCCAGACAGACAAAAATCTTAGGCACAGGCCATTCCTTCCAACTGGAGAACTATTATCCCAGACACCTACTTGGCTCACTTCCCCATCTCTACCAATTATTTTTACAATTGGTGTCATATTTTTCAGTGGGATCTACTCAGTCCACTATAGTTAAAATTGCAACTTCCTATCTTAGTCTGTTTTGTGCTACTGTAACAAACTACCATAGGTTGGGTAATTTGTATAGAAAAAAAATATTTCCTCACAGTTCTGAAGTCTGTGAAGTCTAAGATCAAGTTAAGAGCATCTGGCAAGGGTCTTCTTTTGGCATCACAATATGTCGGAGGGTATTACATGGAACAAGGGGAAAGAGAGGACTAGAGAGAGAAAAAATTAGGAGGCTGATCCTCTTTTTATAAAGAATCCACTCCCACTAAAAGAGCACCAATCCATGGAGGACGGTGGAACTCTCATGACCTCAACATTTTTTAAAGGTTCCATCGCCCCACATGGGCTATTAAGAACCAAGTTTCCAATGTACAAACTTGGCAAGTCAAAGCACCATCCTAATGTTATCTGTAATTTCACCCCTTTCTATTTTTCTGCATGATTTTCTCCCTTTCTAGTATGCTTAATATTGTATTGATTTATTGTATTGATATTAATATTGTATTGATTTATTGATTTATTATATTTAGCATCATTATCTCCCCAACTATATCATAAAAACCACCAGTTTGGGATTTTATCTGCTTTGCTCTCTGCAGAATAGTAAGTGCATAGTAAGCACTTAAATGTGTTTGTTGAATAAATGAATAAATTTGTGAGAGGAATGAAATCAGCTCTATAGTTGTAATACAGTAAATACGAGGCAACCCTGTCCTCACATCAGAGACGCCATGGTATAAAGAAAAATGCAGCTACATTCATTCAACTGAAATAGAACAACAGAGTTGAAACATTTTATATTAGCTCAATGCAAACAAAAGCAGCAACAGCAACGTTAATAAGGAGACAATCTAATAGAGTGGATCTCATGTAATTATCAAAAGTACAATTTATGAAGAAGCTCTAACACTTAGAAGCCTGTAGTCACTTAAAAAAGAAAGGCATCTAAGACATAAAGCAATAATATTTCCAATGACGCAGAGCTTGATAAACAAGAATAACAGTGGTAATTTTTTTATAGTCTAACAGATATAGTAGACAAAAAAACCTGTGGACATAGATTAATTGAATAAAACAATCAATAAGCTTGATTATATATTTCTCAGTGGAAAATCATAATTTCACTAAAACAAACCCCCCAAAGCAAGGTACAGATCTAATCTGTTCAGAGCTCTATTGCTAACACTTGGAGAGGAACCTGGGATGGAGCTGAACTCAGTGACTGCTTGTTGAATGACTATTTGTATTCACAGAATCTGATTCTGTACTTTACTTAAAAAAAAAAATTCAACAAAATATATTAACAGATGTTTGAAAAGCAGAGCTGAGAGAACCACCGTCTATGACCAAAACCGAATGATGTACTATGAGTAATATTCGGAAGGAAGAGATAAAGCATATTTACTATTTTAAAATTTTTAAAAACACACATATAACTTTTTAGTTATATTTTTTATCTTTATTTTTACAGACTCCATTTCAATTCATTGTACACAAATGGGGTACAACTTTTCATTTCTATGGCTGTGCATGATGTAGATTCATACCATTCGTGTAATCATACATGTACACAGGGTGATGATGTCTGTCTCACTCCACCATCTTTCATACCCCCACCCCTTCCCCCTCTCATTTCCCTCTATGTAATCTAAAGTTCCTCCACTCTTCCCTCACCCCATATATAACTTCTGAGTCAAAGAAAAAAAAATCAAGTGTCATTAAAGGCTATCCAGAAAGCAAAGAACATAACATTTTACCGCCCAAATCCACTGTTCACAGCGAAACGTAAGCATATACTATGAAATGCCTTCAATTGAAGTTGCAAAATCATGCTTTAGCAAAAGAGATCATCAATACTAAACCAAGACGGAAGAGAAATTTTAACTACCCTAAAAGAAAACAAATGTATGCTGAAAAAGAGATTGAGAAACTCACTAGGACTAGATGTTACCTTGGACAGCTAAGTTTAGCTGAGAGGAGTTTATTCCACTTGATAAAATTCATAAGACAAAATTTTACTTTTCCTTAAATCACACAATAAAGTATCAGCACAATTCTAAATAAAAAACAATAGAAAGCTATAGAATAATGTTATTTATGAGTAAAGATTGAAATTTTGAAATAATGGCAATGGAATTCAACCAATAATCCAAGAATGATAATACCATATGATCAAGTTAGGTATATTCTAGGAGTGCAAGGTGCTTTACTACCAGGAAATCTATAACTATAATGTATCATATCATTAAAGAGTAAAAACCATAATCAATATTTGCTGAAATGATATTGATGAAGCAGCTATCACTGACATAAAATTTACATAAAAATAGAATATAAGGCAGTTACTCAAATATAAA
>JAJEJO010037388.1:10204-20428 GCA_020662805.1 Glaucomys volans
GATGAAAACTTAGGGTGGTTTTAATTTGCATTTCTCTAATGACTACAGATGATGAGCACTTTTTCAAATATTTGTTGATCACCTGTATGTCATCTTCTGTGAAGTGTCTGCCCAGTTTCTTAGCCCATTTATTGATTGGGTTCTTGATTATTAACCTTTGAGTGGGATTTTCTGAGAGGTGACATTTGATCACTTGCCTAAACATTCTGGGCTGTACTAGGGAACAACAGATTGCAGCAGGAATGGGATGGGCAGATTTCAGGAAGGACTTCCTATCTGTGATTCTGGGCTGAAGATTAGTGGGTTGCATGATGGCTTTAATCTTATGTCTTATGAAGGTTTTCTGAAGTCCTGATTTGGGGAAACTGAAGTACTATTATTTGGAGGAAGGTTGGGAATGGAGGAGGCAAGCTAAGATGGGGTCCTGTGGGGAGTCATTTTTGATGAGCAATTAAAACCAGGCTTGGTGAGCTGTCAGACATGCAAATCTGGCTTCCAGGAACTGGTAGTCATTAAGAGATTGTTCTAGATCACCTGAAGTATGTGCCTTCTGTGCAGAGTGGCTCACTGCCTGGGATACGCTCCCTGCTGGGATGACCTGCAGAGCAAATGGCCTCCTTAACTCTACCCCATCCTGTTCCTCACACAAGAAGCTCCTGGTCCCCCTTTACCTGCACCACTATAAATGAAGGGAAGGTGGGCTCCTATATTCTGGTTAGAGCCAGATCTTAGCGAGGCTCAATCCATCACACCCCCTTGTATTTAAAAAATATGATTATCTCCTGTGGTTATTCTATTAAATAGTTTCTTAGTGATTAATCTACAGCTGGTTTATCCCCCCAACAGAATCCCTTTCCCTCACCCACTCTGGACATGGAAGAAACCCTACAGGATCCCACTTCAACTCCATCTCTGTGCTCTTACCTTGCCTGCAGAGTTTGAGGTGTAAGTGAACCTGCCATGTTCAGCAAATGCAGAGTCCTTGGAGCTGGAGAAAAGTCGCCACCTGGCAGAACCTAAAGTAGAGGTCTTGCTGGGTGTGGTGGCACACGCCTGTAATCTCAGCACTTTGGAAGGCTGAGGCAGGAGGATAGCGAGTTCAAAGCCAGCCTCAGCAACAAAGCGAGGCCCTTTCACATAGCATCCCATTATTGTGTGTGCACATGCACCTGTACAGTGCTGGGGATTGAACCCAGGGTCTCACATGATGCTAGGCAAGCACTCGCTCACTGAGCCTCATCTAGCCCTGCTATAATGTTTTGAGGTTAACAAGTGTTATATCATGTATCAGCAGTTCATTCCTTTTTATTGCTGACTAGTTTTCCACAGTATAGATTTATTTTATTGGACTTATCCAATCACCAATTAATATGGTGTGGGAAGGTTTTAACCACAAATTTTATTTTATTAAAAGACATGGAGCCACTTAGGTTATCTATGTCTTCTGATGTGTACATAGTCTATCTACAGATCCATGAGAGCCATTCAGCATATATTTTCTGGAGAAAGAAATAAAATGCCAAAGATTCATTATATGTATTTGTATATACATAAGTTAATCTCATGTTGCTCTCTGGATGAGTTGAACCAAGTTACAATGACACCAATTGTATGTGGGAGTGGCTGTTTCCCCACGTCATCACCAACACTGAAGGCTGTTGTTGTTTTCATCTTTGATCCAGTGCATCAGTGAGAATCTGTCACTGTGGTGTAAATGTGCATTGCCTTATTAATTAGTGAGGTTTTTAAAGGGAAGAACAAAAATGACTATAGTTAGGCTCCCTTGCTGAAGTTTCTGGCTAGCTTTGTTTTAGTATTAAGCCTAGGTCACAGCTCCATGACTCACCATATGTAGTCAAGATCATAAACATTTGCTTGTGAGCATGTACCACTTATGTAACATGCTGACAATGTAACTTCCTTGCCTGGCCTACATATAAAAAAGGGCCTATGGAAATGGCTCAGGGGGACTAAATGGAACTGGTGGGGGCTGAAGCTGGAGCTTGGGGCTGGCTAGAAGTTTCTGGCTGCCTCAGAATAAAGAATGTATACTGTCCCAACCATGTCTCACATCTTCCATCTGCCAGAATATTGAATCTATTTCCTGGGTCTGAGCCCCTGCAGGACAGTTATGTATTTATTTTTCATTTATATATTCCACTCATGCTTTGTTGAATTCCTTCTTCGTTTGAAACTTCTTACCAAGTCATTCTCACTTCACACTATTCTGAACTGCCTGAAGACACATCTCTTGTATTCCTGTTTTGTGTATCACCAATGCACAACAGATAGTGAATAATCAGTTTGTGAACAATGTGTATCTTATTCAGCATAGGCTGCCATAATAAAATCCCTTTGACTGGGTGGCTTACACAACAAAAATTTACTTTCTTACAGTTCTGGGCCCTCTAAGTCCCATATCTAGCTTGCCAGGTGATTTAGTTCCAGATGAAGCTTCTCTTCCTGGCTTGTAACAAAGACACACATAACATGTAGATCACCTCTCTTCCAGCTTCCATTTCTGACTAGAGCTCATCAGAATGACCTTGAACAGCCATATTTTCACCATCATCCAGTCATAATGACATGAATGTTCTCTAAAATCATAGAGATTGTTCCTATAGCTTTTCTTTGTTTCCCTAGGGTGTCACAGAATTGCTTTAAACATCCACACCAACAGTCTCTTCAAGGAAAAGCTGGCTTCTCTAGCATGCACCTCAGAACTCTTCCAATCTTGACCCGTTAGCCAGTTCCAAAGCCTCTTCTACATTTTTGGTATATGTGATAGCAGAACTCCATATCTGGTGCCAATATCTGTCTTGATCTGCTTGGGCTGCTATAAAAAAAAATAGTAGCAAAACAGACTAAGTGACTTAAATAAGGTAATTTGTTTTCTCACAGTTCCAGAAAAGGAAAGATTCAAGATCAGAATTCTGGCTGATTGAGTTTCTGGAGAGGGCTCTTTCTATCTTACAGATTACTACTCTCCCTATAGCCTCACGTGGTTTTATAGTTTAGAACTTTAATATCCCCCAAAATCCCATGTGTGGAAGGTTTGGTCTCTGGATGAGGAGAAAAGGGCTCAGAGATGGGGCCTTTGGGTGGAGATTAGACCTCTGAGTGTATTAATCCATTTATGGATTTGAAAGTTAATTGGTTATTGGGAGGAGCTGGAGTTGTGGCTAAGTGGTAGAGCACTTGCCTGGCATGTGTGAGACCCTGGATTTGATACTCAACACCATGTATAAATAAATAAAAATAAAAGATCCACTGACAACTAAAAAAATATTTTAAAAAATATTGGCTCCTGGAAGAGGGTGGAAACTTTAGGTGGCAGGGCCTGGTCAGAGGAAGTAGGACACTGGAGACATGTCCCTGGAAAATATGTTTTGTCCTCACCCCTTTCTCTCTCTGCTTCCTGCCCCCAACAAAGTGAGCACCTTGTTCTACCACATGCCCCCACAGGCTTTGCCACAGGCCCACAGTGACAGAACCAAGTGACCATGGACTGAAATCTCTGAAACTATGAGCCAGAGTAAACACTTTCTCCTTTTAAGTTGTGTTTTTCTCAGATATTTTGTCTCAGCAACAGAAAACTGACTATAACACATTGCTAGGTACATGAGTAGAGAGAAAGAAGACATCTATTCCTCTTAAAAATAAGACCACCAGCACTCTTGGATTAGGGCTCCATCCTTGTGACCTCATTTAACCTTAATTACTTCCTAAGACATTGTTTCCAAACATAGTCACATTGGAGTTTAGGGTGTTCACAGCTGGATTTTGGGTGAAGGAATTCATTTCTGTCACAGCATCTGCCCTTGGTCTCCTAGAATTCATGTCCTGTCACATGCAAAATACATTCCTTCCACCCCAGTGATCCTAACAGTCATAACTCTTTTCAGCATCACTTCTCAAATGCAAAGTCCAAAATCTAATCTAAATGTTATCTACAGCAGATATGGGAGAGACTCAAAGTGCAATTCACCCTGAGGCAAAATTCTCTTGCTGTGCACCTGTGAAACCAGACAGATTATGTGTTTCCCCAGTAAACAGTGTGCTAAGCATAGCCTATCCCAAACTTAGCAAGACAAATTCTGCTAGATCTTAAGAATCAAAAGTAATTCTCTTGGGTTTGCTGTGTCTTCCACGACCACTGGATTAGTGGCCTCACATACATCCCCTGGAACATAGGCCTGGCCCTTGGGGCCCTGCATGGAAGGCCTGCCCCCCACATTCTACTGCATAGCTCTACCCACCAGGCTCTGGTGATGGCATCCTGACCTACTAGAACTGGGGCAGGGACTTCACCCTTTTAGTATAAAATGCAATCAGCCTTGCTGCTGCTCCTGT
Organism: Glaucomys volans; assembly: GCA_020662805.1. NCBI lineage: Eukaryota > Metazoa > Chordata > Mammalia > Rodentia > Sciuridae > Glaucomys > Glaucomys volans. The sequence goes on from JAJEJO010037388.1 coordinate 14,558, forward strand.
CTCTGCTGAGATGTCTGATGGAATTTCTGTTTCACACCCATAATAATCCTCTTAGCAATTGGTTGTTCAGCCACATTCCTAACTATTGTCTTCAGTGCAAACTTTCTCATTTCTTACAATATGAGTAGGCTGAGAATTTTCTAATTCTGGTTCCTTTTTGTCTAGAAATAAGACCACCAGCACCTCTCCCATTTTACTATAAATAGTAAGGAGAACCTCAGTGTTTGCAAAGTCCTTAAGTGAATTCAACTGGACCTGGTGCTTTCTGTTTTGGATTAATTATTGATACATTTTTAAAAATCTTGTGAAGCTCTGGCAGGTTGTATTTTTCAGTCATCATTACTATGGCAAATTGTATTTTGAATGGACTGGGGTTTTTTATACCTTTAATTTTTATTTATTTATTTTTAAGTGGTGCTGAGGATTGAACTCAGTGCCTCACATGTGCTAGGTAAGTGCTCTACCAGTGAGCTACAACCCCAGTCCTGTAAGAACTGGTTTTTGCTGGATTATGTAATCATAAATTAAGGACTGGGGGTGCAGCTCAGGGGTAGATCACATGCTTAGAATATTTAAGACTCTGTTCAATCCCCCCCCCACACCAAAATAATTTTTACTTTTATTTATTCTTTTTCTAATACTTTTCCTTACTTCATATATAACTGACTCTCTGATCTATTCAAATTCCCTATTCTCTAAAGAATTTTTAACATTTCTTGTAGGAGCTCTACTGGCAATAATCCCTCAATTTTTATTTATCTGCAAGTCTGTTTTTCCTTGAATTTTGAAGGACAATTTCACAGAGTACAGAAGTCTAGGTGGTATTTTTCTTTCAATGCACAAATCTTTCATTTCACTATCTTCTTGTCTGCATGTTTTCTGACAAGAAGTCATACGTAAGTCCACATTTGTTCTTCTATATGTACTGAATTCTTTCAATAAGTTTCCTTTATCTTTGATTTTCCACAGTTTGCTTATAATTTACCTAGCAATAGAGTTTTTTTAATCCTGTATTTATCCTGCTAGGTGTTCTATGAGGTTTCTGGTTTAATGGTTTGGTGTCTGACATTAATTTAAGGTCATTCTCAGATATTACTGCTTCAAATATTGCCTCCACATAAAGGGATAAACACAAAAAACTTTAAAAAGTGAGAAGTCCTTGTGATATTCAGAGGCTTTTTTTTTTTCTTTTCAATCTATCCCATTAGGTAGCAGAAGGTTGCTAAATGGGGGCGAGAGTAGAGTATTCCCTTCTGCTATGTGGAAGGCTATAACAGATTTGAGTTCAGTATTTCCTTTCCCTCAGATTGGCTTTGCTCTGATAAAGAATATTTTTCTTGAGGGCAGACCTTATTAAGAACAGAATGCTCTAGCATATTTCAAAATGGTTCTTTTCCCCCTTCTACTGAGGAAGCTGGAGATTTTTCTCCTTATCATTACTATGAGAACCTAGAGGTAAAACTTGCAAAACTGTGAGCTCCCCTACCCCAACCTCTGCTATGATTGCATTCCCTTGAACACATTTTTCTAATTCATTTTTTATCTGTTCTAATTAGTTGTACATGACAGTAGAATGCATTTATACATTTTGATAGATCATACATAAATGGAGTGTAAGCTCTCATTTTTCCGATTAAACATATTTAGGATCACATCAGTCATGCAGTCATATATGTACATGAGATAACAATGTCCCTTGAAAATTTCTATGACTTATGTTTGCACATATTTAGTCTCCTGCAGTGTGTTATTGACAGTCAGGTTTCCCCCCCCCCAGCACTGGTTCCCTCATAGTTTCTGTGCTGGTTAAGTTGTGATTCTCTCTCTCCACCTGTCTGTTTTATCCAACTCTAGGGACAGCAGTTTCTTCTGTGTTCTCACTTCTCCATCAGATCTAAGGAGAGTTTTTTTTTTTCTGTTTGTTCAGCCTCATAAAATTATTTGGAATTATTATTATATTTCCTCTGCTTTCTTGTAGAATCTACATAGAATTGGTATTAATTCTTAAACCATTTATAGAATTTTTCTGCAAAGCCATCTGAGACTCTCGGTCTATGATTTTCTTTGTGGAATATTTTCAAATTGTAAATTTAATTTCATTAATTCATGCTGGACTATTCATTTCCCTATTCTGTCTTGATTCAGTTTGATGTATGTCTTTAAAGGAATTTGGCTTAGTTAGCTTTCTGTTACTGCAACAAAATGCCTAAGATAATCAATGTAAGAAGAGGTAAGGCTCATTTTGGTTCTCAGTTGAGAAGTTTCAATCTACGATGTGTTGGCGTGTGACTTTGTGCCTTGTGGCAGCACATCTTGGTAAACACATCTGGTGAAGCAGAGCTGCTCAACATATAGTCACAAAGGGAAAAATGGAAAAAGGGCCAGGATCCTAATGTCTCCTTCCAGGGCATGCATAGATAACATCAAGACCTCCCACTAGGTACCGACTCTAAAGATTCTACCACCTTTTTATAGTGCCCAGCAGGATATAAGCATTTAACTCATGGAAATCTGTGGGACAGTAAAGACAAAGTAGAGCAGTTATCACACTGATTTATTGGCAGAAGTTGTTCATTAAAGTTTTATTATTCATTGAACATTATAAATTTCTTCTAAATACTGTGCTTGTAGCGTCCTTCAGACTTTGATTATATCATATAAATTTAAAAATTTTTAATTTCCCTTATAATTTCTTCTTTAACCCATGGATTTTTAAGTACCTTGATCAACTTACTGAAGTTTGGAAATTTTCCAGATATTTTAATGTTATGAATTTCTAATTCAATGTCATGTAGACAAAAAATTATTCAATTTGCTCAAATGTTTTCAAATTATTGAGACTTGTCTTAGGACTAGGAGATAGCTGGCCTTGGGAAATGTTCCATCTGCACTTGGGAAAAATGTCTATTTTTTTCTTGTTGGATACAGTACAGTATTCAAAAATTGTTAGTCAGATCAAATTGGTTCACATTGTGGGTAAGTGTTCTATATCTTTATTTGCTTGTACTTATTCTATTAATGGGAGAGAAGTATTGATCATCAAATATTGTGATTTTTGGTATCTGTTTCTTTTTCCAATCTACTAATTTATACTTCATCTGCCTTGGAGTTCTGTATTTAGGTATTTGTATATTTGTTATTCAGGTAATTTGTATATTTATTATTCATGTCTTTTTGAGGTTATTGCTTATTATCATTATAGATGGTTTCTCTGCCTCTAATAATACTCCTTGTCTTGAAGTCTATTTTGCTTTACAGTAATACAAACATTCAGTTTTTGTGCTATGTACGTGACATTTTTATCATCCTTTCAACTTTTGAATTGATGTTTTATTTTTGCATTTAAAGTGTATCTGTTATTGGTATCTTATGATTTGTCTTGATATTTATCTAACTGGAAATGTTAACCTTTTGATTGACATTTTAGTTCACTTGTATTTAATCTGATTAGTTACATAGTTTTATTTTAGTTTACTACTTTTGTATTTAATGTATCTCATCTTTTATTTACTATTTCTCTTCTATTCCAACCTTACTTTATTTCAAGTAGATTTTTTAATATTTAGTTTATGGTTTTAATTCCTCTACTGGATTTTTAGGCATATTTCTTTGCATTCATTTCTTATTTTTGTTTTATAATTTAAAACCTGTGGCCATTTTGCAGCTTCCCTGGTGGAGAGAGACCATCTTTGGCTGCCTGAGTCCTCGGAGCTGAGCTCAGGTCTTCCAGCGGGGCCGTGGCGCTGCAACTCCTGGTGAGATCTGGCCCAGAACGGAGGCGATTGCCAGCTCCAGCAGGGAGTTTGGGCCGTTTGGTGCTTTTTTGCAGATTCCCTGGCAGAGAGTGACCACCTGCCACCGACTGAGCCCCCAGCCAGGAGATCAGGCCTGCCTGGGCTCTTAAGCCCAGTGTCCCCATCACTGAGCACAGTTCTGTGCCCCCACCCCAACTTGGTCTAGTGCCCAGGTACACACCCTGGCCTGGGGTCTAGCACCTTGCTGTATCTGATTGTCTATGAACACCAGGTTGCCTCTGCCCAGAAGCATTGATCATTCCCAACCTAGAGGTAGTGGGACAGCAGCTATCTTGGGTCACCACTTGATCAAGCACCTCTCAAACATCGGGTGAGTTATTGGAAATCTGCAGGGACATTTTAAGTCTTTACAGGGAAATTGCAATCCCTCTGATTTGCACTACTGGAGGGGAAGATACATGAGCAACATGAGAAAACACGGGAAGAAAGCGTCCCAAACAAACCTAGATGATGCATCAAGAGAACCCAAAGACAGCATGGTAGAAGGAATGACAGAAAGGGAGTTCAGAATGTTCATAATTAAAATGATCCGAGAAGAGAATGAGGTGACAAGAGAGCAGATTCAGGCTATGAATAATCAGCTAATAGAGCAATTGCAGGAAGCAAAAAATCATTTCAATAAAGAGATAGAAGTTCTGAGAAAAAAACAAACAGAAATCCTCGAAGGAAACAAGGAAATGAAGGAAACAATAAACCACGTGAAAAACTCAATAGAAAGCATAATTAACATAATAGATCACTTGGAAGACAGAACCTCAGACAATGAAGACAAAATATTTAATCTTGAAGACAAAGTCAAACAAACAGAGAAGATGGTTAGGAATCATGAACGAACCCTCCAAGAAATATGGGACATCATGAAAAGACCAAATTTAAGAGTTATTGGGATTGAGGAAGGCACAGAGATACAAACCAAGGGTATGAATTATCTGTTCAATGAAATAATATCAGAAAAATTCCCTGAGCTTGAGAAGAAGGGAGGGAAGAAGGTAGTAGTGGTGATTGAAATGAAGCAAATTATGTCACATGCATTGATAAATCTGTTAAACCCCACAATTATGTATAACTATAATGCACTAATAAATTTTTTTAAAAAATATACTGTACTCAGACACCAATAGAGTTAGTTACTTTAAGGTGTTTCATTAGGAAATCCTTTTGTTTTGAATAAGAGAGCTTCTAAACCATAGGTCCAGGGATAGGTTTTACACTGTGAGACTAAATAGCCCCTGCAATATTGCAAATGAAGACACTTTAGGTTTTATTCATTTGGTGCCCCACTGTCAACCATTCCTACTTAAAAATATTATCATACCCAGGCCCATGCATAAATTGTCACCACTGTGGATAGATCATTACAGAGCTTAGGTTTCTCAAAAATATACAGTTTAAACCAAAAGCAATAGATGAAAGCTTTAATAAATGAAGTATCTTAACACAAGTCCTGAAAGAACAATTCAGGCACATTCAAAGCTAACATAAAAAGATATAATTTCCTTCTTTCTTGGCAAAACCTTTTATCTAAACAACATCCAGAAAAAGGCTATAATTTCATTTAAGTAATATAATACAATGGTACTTAAGAAATACAGACTTTACATAACTTTTCCCTTCAAGCTAAGAATTCCTGGTAAGTCGGTCTGAATTTTATTGTTCAAAATGAAATTAAAAGATTTCAGGAGTAAAAAAAATCCTGATTTTAAAAAGAATATTTTAAAGTAAAGGAATGTAGCCATTATCATTTTTCCTCCCTACCTTCCTGGTTTCTGAAATTAGAATTTGTTAAAACTAGCACCTTAAAATAAATCCTTTATTATTTTTTCAAAGAAAAAAAAAAGAAAAATTCCCAGATATGATGAATGAGATGGAAAATCAATTACAAGAGGCTTACAGGACACCAAATGCACAGAATTACAACAGATCCACACCAAGGCACATTATAATGAAAATACCGAACATACAAAACAAAGATAGAATTTTAAGGACTGCAAGAGAAAAGCATCAGATTGCCTACAGGGGGAAACCAATACGGATATCAGTAGATTTCTCAGCCCAG
>JAJEJO010037390.1:0-13024 GCA_020662805.1 Glaucomys volans
TTGCATGAGTCACATGTTAAGTGCTCAGTAGTCACTGCAGCCAGTTGCAACTATATTGGACTGTGCAGAAGAGGGACATTTCCAGGATCCTCACCCTTTTGACAGTGTTTGATTAGACAGTGGTGCTTTTGATTATCCAGAAGATCACTTTTTTTCTTCTGGGAAAATGAAATAATTAATTCTCATCATAGATGGGCATCTAAGACATCAGGAAATATAACTGACTGGCTTTGTCAGCCAGTATGTCATCATTTGTACAGCATGAGCAATGCTGATGCTTTGATCATTAGCACTAATTTCTCAATATTTTTTCCCCAGAACTCTAGTGGGCTTTCTTTTGCTTTTCTAAATTGTCACCAACTGTTATTGCTGAAAAAGCACCAACCATTTGAAAAGCATGGAATGAGGAGCCATCTACTGTTAAACTCAAGAACTGCTTGAGGTAGGGACATAAAGGCAGCTAATACATAGGAATGGCAGCCTGACTTCCCACACAAGAGAACTTCATTTCATGGGAAGTTTTAAATGAATTTCCAGGTCTATTCAGAAATGCCATGAAATGTCATTTTGTATGTTAATAAACTGCTAACAACATCACCAAAACAAAAGATAACAAACCTTAGCTTTGTTTTTCTTCGAAGGAAACCAAAGCTTATAAATATTTGAGTGACAATTCCTTCCTCCATCAATTAGAATTTGTGAAGAATTTTTTTTTAAAGTAGCATCCAGAAAAGATCAAGCACAGTGCAGATTCAGTTTTTGTGTGAGCACATATAACTTAAATCAGGAATTAACATAGCCTTTCATTGTAGAGAGAAACAGGATCTTCCTTTCTCAAAAACACTGACTTTTGTCCTCCCTTAACTGGGAAATCTAGTAAGTATTTGGGACTCAGTTCCAAAGAATGTGCTTATCTTGGAGTTAGTTACTTTCTGTTCACATGCCAAAGAAGTGAGGTGATTCTGTGTTGTCTACTCCTCATCGCCTTCTCCACACAGTACCTCTTTTTCTCAAGGAAGTTAGCAGAGGTATAGCTTTTCTACAGTTTCCACAGGTGCTTTTAAAAATCTCTCCCTTTCAGACTTCCCCTAAGGAAAGAGAGAATAATCTTCTAGAGATTTTCAAGATCAAAATATGCCATGTTTTAGATAGTGTCAGAAGTTGGACTTCTACCTTTCACCTTGACTCAAATCTACAATCAGGTACACCCTGTGAGTGTTCAGTGAGTCTTTGTATGCTAAGATCTCACATGCCAAAGGAAGGCTAAAAGTATCTGCGATACCTGTGGAGAAATATATAAACTCTTCCTAATTCAGGGCTGTACAACTTCAAATGAAGAAAGATAGAAATGGTTATTGAAAGTGCATCTCACCAAAGTGCAAAGTTCCTTTGGAATCTAGATTGGAATTGGGGAACCTATAATTCCAGGATTTTAAACCTCTCCTCACTAAACAATTATGCTTTCAAAGTTCAGTTATGATAAGAAGGGCTTTGTCTACTGAAGTGTATTTTTCCTTTCTTTCTTTCTTTCTTTTTCTGGATTGGGACACATGTCCAGCATTTGAAGAGATGCTAAAATACCATAGTCAACATAAAGAGCTTGAATTTATTAAATATAGCATTCTGTGTATTGAAAAAAACCCTTTTGTTTCTTGGCCTCCTACATTTTTATCTCATTTTCTTGAGCGTAAAGGAAGTGCTGACATGACATTCTGGAAGAGATTTACAAAGCACCTATAACAGCCGTTGAAGGATAGCTTTTGATTTAGTTCCCACACCCATATTTTCCTTGACCTCTTTTCCAATTTGAATCGTCACCTGAAACCACCTTATTCTGGTGCACCTGCTTCATCATAAATAACATTGTGCAAAGGCAGTCGCTAATTCAAACACAGTCTGCTGTTTAGAAAAAGGCAGCTTTTCATCTGGTGCTTAGTTGGTTTGAAACCATTAGGCATGCCTTTCAAATCCATTCATCCCGTAAATCACCCAGAGCTGGCTTCCTTGCTGCTGGATCAATGTCAGGCTGAACTTTTTCAGGGTCTTTGGAAGAACATGATCTATCTTTGTGGCCAAATTAGCAGCCCCTGTAAGATGTCTTGTCTGTCAACCAACTTTTCAGCTTACCAAATTAATTTTAAGAGAGAATATTCATCTTCTCTACCTAGGTTGGATATAACTTTCCTATTGGAACTTTCCTCTCGAAAAGTTTTCCAGCATAACCTATAATTGGTGCACTAATTTTTATGGCTCTAAGCTTGCGTTTAGCTCAGCTTATTGTTTTAAAATCCAAAATCTGCTTCCCATTGTCTAGCTGTATCTTCTACCTCAAAATGCTGCCTGAATTTAGGGGAAAAAAGAATGCCTATTTCAGTAGCTCCACCCAAACCAAAAAAATGATCATTTTTGTATTCTTTTAATTCAGTTTGTTTGATGTTACCTGGAAAAAAAAAAGTGTTTCATAATTTCTAAGGAGCTGGTCTCAAATGTACTGATCCACCATGTTCTCCTGCTTTTGGATAGAGAAATTCTGTCCAAGTTAGCATATGGGCCTCTTAATCTGCAGTCAGAGAACTCCCTTAAAGTATATTGTTGGTATATTTCTGCTGGCATAGTAGGGGAGAGGTTTGTGATCTCCTAAAAAGTTAAGAACCACTGGCTGAAAAGAATATATTACAAATGGTGAGAAATGGCTTGCAAATGAAACTTTGTGAGCCTGGCTCTCAGTGTCTGCATTATGTGTTAATGATAGGAATTTGAATAGTTAGTAGGTTTTTCATGTGCCTCATGCAAATCTCTTTTCCAAGGGAATTTACTCCTTTGAAGTTTGATTTAACAGTAAATTAAGCTAGTGTTCTTGCTGCTTTGTACATTCTAATTTTGGAAAATAGTGTTTCCTAAACAAAGTTTTTGATTAGCAGGCCCCCATTGAGAGGTACTTTGAACTGGGCAAACTTTGTGCTAAAGAAGACTGATGAATAGTGGAGAGGCTGGTTTTGACATTATGTTGGAAAGTATAGAGAGGAGTAAATTGAGAGCTTATGGACCCCAGAGACAGAAAATATTAGTTGTAAGAGCTGAAAGAAGAAGGTTGCTGGAGATAAAGAAGGCAGCAGAACTACACTGAGATTAAAAAAAAAAAAAAAAAAAAAAAAAAATGGAAGCCAAAGATTAAGAGCAATCTCACACTAACCTTTCTGTTCCTAGAGAAATCATTGGCAAGTGATTGCTGGGATTAATAGTGCCAAGGATAAGTACTCTTCTTGGTTCTCATATCCAGTACTTTGGAGATGAGATTTATTTTCTTAACAAGAACTAAGCCAGTATTTAGTTGGTTCTCACTTTTCAATTCCAAAACTTAAAGCTGGTAAAACTAAAGACCTATCCATGAAATCAAAGTAATACTGAACAAACAATAGCTCTTGATGTGGGTAATAAGAAGGAAGACACTTGAGAAAAAACAAACTACTATGTTTGTCTTAATAGATTAAAAATTAAGTTTCACAAACAGCACTTTCTGTACCATACTGCTTAATTTTCCTTGTGTTTCTTCTCCATTACATAGGCAGTTAATCCTTCATAAAACAGTTTGGCCATTTGTTTGAGATTATCTAGAAATGAATGTATGATGACCTATGACATTTTTCATGGTCATTTGTCTCATTAAATTTTTTTGCTGGAGATCTATAAAATAAATACAAACAAATATTATGTACTTCATTGAATCCAAGGTGCTGTTTGTTATAAGATGCTCTGTTATTTCATATATTGCTGAAGCAACACTGTCCATTAAACATATTTTGTCATCATGATTGTTTACATGCATCCCCCGTATTAAAGATACTAAAGTTATCTTTTACAGTACATGATAGAGTCTCTGAGGCCTGTTTCTAGATGGAACTATGCTTTGATTGCAAAGGTCAGTAGCTTCAGTACTGCTGTTGACAGTGTGACTTTTTAATAAGAGTAATTAATGGTATTAATATGTCTTTGGAGCAAGGATTTATGTAGATCATGTAAAACATATAAATTATCTAATAGCCTGCAATTTGACACAGACTAACAGGCTTTTCATTTTATGGTTAAGCATTAAAAGTTCAAAGAAGACTTTTTAGAGTATAACATGAGTCGTGTCATAAATTTAGTACCTGATATCTGAAGGACCTAGGTTTGGAACCCTGCCCTTTCTGTCCCTTAATGTGTAACCCAAGCAAGTTTTCCTAGGTTTCAGCTTCTTATGCAGTCAAGGAAGGATGAGGAAATGTGCTACATGGGGAGGTTGCAGAATCCAGAAAGGCATTTGTAGTCAGTAAACACACAAACAGAAATCATGAAATTCTCAGAATCTACCACACTGTGGATCTCCAGAGAGACCTCTTAAGGGGAATTGAGAGACCTCTGGAATGTGCAGACGTTTTCCAACAGAAGAGATTCCTTGGTGAGAAGAATATAAGACTAACAAAGGAAGAAGAGCTAAGGAATTGAAAAGATGCTGTCTTGAGTATATGGCAAGGTAGATAAAATTGCCCATGGAATGTAAATAAGAGGCTACCTTCTCCTGAAGTGACTTTCATCTGAGTAGCTGATTATTGCTGTGGGCAAGTTCAACAGTCAAGGTGGTACCTGGTAAAGAAACCAACTGATTAGCCACGACACATCTTTGAGCTAATTCGAAAGTGGAAAACATAATCTGACATACTCTCTTCTTACAATTGATTTTTAAGTGTAATAACTGATGCCCCAATCTTTTTACCTTGATGTGGATTCCATTGGTATTTGCAGTGTTTTCTCAAAGATAAATACAAAAGCCTTTTGCCATAACTATAATAATAATATTTTAAGAAGAACTCAGATGAAAAGAAAAGAGGCAGTTGCGTGTTTGTGTTAATAATTTAGGATTTTGGAAGGGGCCAGCAAAACTGAAGATATCAGATAGAAAAACATACCTGGGGATCAGGCATAATAAGTAACTTTCTGAAGATTCTACATCTGTTAAGTGCCAGAATTAGGACTTCAATAAATCTGAATTCTGTCCAGACATGAGCCCTTGTCTACTCTACAGGAATGAATAATTAAGAAGTGCAAATGCTTGGTGGCTTTTGGTGCTGATTCTTTGAAAGGGAACTCTGAGTGACCTGTGGCCATCTTGTGGGTCAGTGCTTACTAGGGAAAAGCCCAAGATGGCAGGGGTGCAAGATTCTGGGGAGTTCTATCCGCTCACTTTGTGCTGGACCATGTGACTCTGTTATGTTAGCCTGGTCACTCCAGTTCACTTCCCTGGATCTCAGTTTGCACCTTTGTAGAAAAAGAAGCTTGAACCTGACTGTGATGGCACATGGGCTCTGGCTGTATCCATGACCATCTTGCTGTCATTGCCAGTCACAGGATACATATTCCCCTATGGAGTTACAGCCTCCAAATCTTCCTTGCTCATCCTCAGATCCCTAGGCAAATACTTGTAATTGATTACAGTTGAAAAATGAAATGAAATCTATTTTCTGTAGCTTGGATCAGATGACTTCTGGGGCCTCTTTGAATATTTATCATTTTCTGATTTTCTGGAGTTCCCAAGTCCTGGCCAAGTCATCTCCCAAAAACACTTTGTTAGATTGGTTGCCACACCTAAGTGAAGATATCAGGGAAAATTCATGATTCTTGGCAGAAAAAAATCGCAACTTCAAGGGAATCTTACTCCTCATCCAGTATAGGAAGAACACTGTGCTTATAACCATGAAAGGCTTTTTTAAAGCCACAGGCAACCAAATGCAGATAGGATTTCCTCAAGATTCTAGAAGTAACTTTTAGGCATGCCTCTCTTCTCAGGTCCAGGCCTCCCAGTTTGAGGACATTCTGTTTCTCATGACAAGGGTGGATTGATTTTCTTCTTCCCACCAAGGATGACCCATTTGCAATGTTTATATCACACATGAATTTTACTCATGAAAACTGGCAACATGAAGAGGAAGAAATGTTCTCTATCGCCTTCTAACCGGTCAAAGTTGAGTTAAATAAATAAAATGTTAACATTGAGTTAGGAAGTTTAACCAACTAAGGGGGGTGCAGAGGATTTGTGTTAATGTTGCATCCCATAGTCCAGATCCTTTGGCTGTGGTGGCCATGTCTACCTACCTAAGTTAGAGGCATGGCAACCATGATCGTGGTAGTGACAAATCCCCCAGCGTGGTTCTCAGTAATCACCTTCTTCCCATTTGTGGCTATTTTTTTTCTGTAGATCCCTTTAAATTCTCCCTCAGCTCTGGTTCATGCATGAGTGGGAAGCTTTTTTCTATTTATTTTTCTTGATGTTTCTTTTCCTAGATGCTGGCCTCACACTCCTGGCCCCCTCCTGCCCAGGCACGTGCTCACATTGTGATGCTCTGTGTCCTCCATTAACTGTGGCTGGAACAGATGCTAGTGGTCTGATGGATGTGACTTCTCAGACCGAGCTCCACGCCCCACCCCCATTCAGATGCAAATGTCTTTCAGCATCTTGAAAAGAAGGATTAGCCCAGGTTGTGTCCTTCTGCAGCCTCCACAAGCCCTGTTCCTGTCAGTCCAAGGCCTGGAGTTTGGCTCCCCCTCATTGTTTGCTTTCTGAAACCCCCAGTTTCCACAGCTCTTGAATGCCTCCATTGTGTGGACCTGCCTCCAGAAACCCCAGTGTGTTCTCAGGGCCAGGCACTGTGTCCCTAGGAATCCAAGTAATAACTTAATAGCCTCTAGCCTCTATGGAGCGCTCTCTGACAAGGGCTTTGTGAGTTACAAGGCACACAGATGGAAAGGAGCAGCTTATCTCAAGGACTGTCACAGTGCTCCTTGTTCCCAAATCAGGTGACTCCTCAGCCTGTATGTTTACTGAGAACTGAGGCTTCATACACCGCTCCCACCCTGAGAATTTGACACAAAGGAGTGAAAATCAACAGCATCTGATCTGGTTAGCATGGGAGTCAATATTCATCTCTTGGTACAGGCAGATGTAAACAACACACACCCTGTGCACTTTGATCCTAAGCCTCCTGTGCACCTTAGTTTCTTCAGCTTCAATTTTGGTGTCTCCCCATATGTCCAGTGCTATTGGCTATCTCTTAAGCACTTTGTGATTCTTCCCAGCCAAATTTCAAGGCCTACACATTTCCACCTTAGGAAGATACCCTGACAGGTTAAAACAATCCTTTAGACCAAATGTGAAGGAGTAATATCTAAATATGGCAGCCAGAGACTTGGATTTAAATTCAGATTGGATCTTTTGGTATACGCATTTTATGGTATTTGAATTGGTACACAAAAGTGTGCCTATTCATGGTACTCAAACAGCGACTTGGTTCTTGGTGGAGTCTTGCCTGTCCTCATTACTATTAAAGCTTCTTGCCTATTTAAGCTTTTTTTTTCTTAGTGTGTGTTACTGAAACCATGTTTTCTTCTTTTTATTCCTTTTAGGAAAGCATGCCTCAGACTCCTCCCTTTTCAGCAATGTTTGACAGCAGTGGCTACAACCGAAACCTCTATCAGTCTGCAGAGGACAGCTGTGGAGGGTTGTATTACCATGACAACAACCTCCTCTCCGGGTCTCTGGAAGCACTTATCCAGCACTTAGTACCTAATGTGGATTACTACCCAGATGTAGGTATTCATGTTCCTCTGAAACCCACTCTTGGTATTAAGCAGAAATAACATAATATGTTGGGACCATATATACTATACAATTATATATGGGTTGCTGAAAATTTTTCTAATAAGAAATTGCATATCAATTATTGAATGCTTTCAGATCAAATTGAGCCTGGGTGTGGATCAGATTTTGGTATAGTCTCCATATCAGTTTCTTTTCAGTTTAGGTATCACATTGTAGGCAGTCTGATACCACCTGATTGAAGTATCTATAGTGTTTTGATTCATGCATATACCTTGGTTCCTAAATAAAAGTGCCAGCAAACATTGGATGCTCCCAGCATATGGTATTTAATGCCTTTTTTATTTATAATACCATCACTATGCTGAGAAAAGTAGGACAGTATGTGGAAGAGAGAAGATGATGTAAACTCAAGATGCAATGATGCAATCAGTTGGATATCAGTTGGACATCACATAGCATGTTTGCTTTTGTTTTACCTTAATAACTTACACTTGTATGGATGGTACATTTCAGTATAGGGAATTCATTACATGTTATCTCAGTCTTTGCAGTGATTCCAAGAGAGTGGAGGGGAAAAAACTGAAATTCACAATGTTGAGGATTTGTCTCAGCATCAGTAATCAAATGCAGGTTTTCTTTCTGGAGCAAGTGATTTTCCCCCTTCTTTTTACTACAACTATCTCTATGGAACTGATTTTAGTAGGACAATGAAATTTACTCAGCAGCTGGTTATTGATGGAGATTTCAGGAAAATATCTAGAGACCAAATTCATTAGGTTTTACAAATATAATGAATATCCTTGATGTGCAAAGAATCTTTTGTGTATGCCACTATAATTCACCATGATGTTTCTTACTGAGTTATCTCTCTGAGTGTGAATTGTTACATAGCATTTTCAAATATGTTACCACACAGGGAAACTTGTAATCAAAAGTAAAAGGAATCCCTTGTTCAGCCCTATAAGTGTTTATGAGCTACTAAAGGCGCCTCAGGGGGGAAAAAAACCCATGGAATTTCTCTTTTCATTGGGAGTCTGAAACTATTATAACAAATAAGCACCACTTCATTACTGGCTTCTTGGGAGACAATGTGGTTAAAGAAAAGTATATAGAGTAATATTGTGCTTTATCAAATTGCTGAGCCCTTGAGCAAGTAAATAGGTTTCCTGAAAGCCTGCCTTGAAATATTCTGACACAAACACTTCAGTGTGCCACACTATGCACTCTGGAGAATTTTTGAGCTGAATGTGGGAGAGGTGGTGGGTTTTTTGTTTTGTTTGGGTTTTTTTTTGTTTGTTTTATTTTGGTTTCAATTGAATTACCATAATATTTGAACACAGAACCATATTCTGTATGGGGGGTATATTTAAGTTAGATTTCTCTCTCTGGGCTGAATTTCATTCTTTACTAGAGTGAATTATGTGTCTTGATATCCCAGCTCCCTGAGGATAAATGTGAAAATGTTCTCTGAATAATTTCAGGAGCCAAACTTATCCTGTACTTCTGTTATTTTTAGTATGGTTTAAGGGAGAAGACAAATCTGAAGGTAAAGGAGAAATCCATCTTACTGTCTCACTCTGATAGGCATTACTTTTGGAACTGTAGCACATTAACTTTGATCAAGAGAGCTTCATGAAATAAGATGTATAATATACGTAAGAAAGAAACGAATTTCAGAAAGTATGTAACAATGACTTTTTTCTCCCACCACAGCGGACGTACATATTTACTTTCCTACTCAGTTCTCGGTTATTTATGCATCCTTATGAGCTAATGGCCAAAGTCTGCCACTTATGTGTTGAGCACCAGAGGCTAAGTGACCCTGATAGTGATAAGGTAATGAAACATTTCGAACTCCATAATTGTTTTTTCTTAGACATGCTAACTCTATGGCTCAGATTTTGTGAAGTTGGTTTCCTTAAGTAACCCCAGCTTGTTCCCAGGATGAAGAGCATAAATGATATCATGGCTGTGCTTAGGAATTGGGAATGGCTTAAAGAATACCACACAAATCTAATGCCATGGCGTATCCCTGGATACTGCCATGATTTAATAGCACTTGGTAGAGACACAGTGGGGTGGAGTAGGGGGAGGTTAGAGCTGTTTCTTCTACCCCAAAGACTTTGCACTAAACTGACCCTGTTGTTATTTATTTGATATAGTCTATGACAATAGATATCACTGAATTAGGTTTGCTTTTTCTCCCTATAACCAGATGAGAAAAATTGCACCCAAAATTCTTCAGCTCTTGACCGAATGGACGGAGACATTTCCTTATGATTTTCGGGATGAAAGAATGATGAGAAACTTAAAAGATCTGGCTCACAGAATAGCCAGTGGCGAAGAGGTTGGTAACATGAATTTAGCACATAGCCTGGGTGGGAGATGGTGCTTCAGAATTTCAATGCTTCCTTTCGGTTCTGCCTTTGGGCAAATCCTCTGCTTAGCGTGTTATTGTTCCTTCTTTGTATGTCAGGGGCGAGTGGTGATTATTCCATCCTGCTTCAAAGGGATGTGATCTGGAGTTTTATGATGAATTGGGGATATGTTCATGTGAATTCATGCACAGGGCTCATGTTGCCAGTGTGTTTTGATTTTCCTTTGCTTGTATAGCTCTCCCTTCCCAAAAGGTTTGACAGAGCTAGCAAGATAATAAATAACATATTAATAAGCACTAATAGATTTAAATAGCATATTAATGTAACAGTTGATTAGTAGCATATTTATAAATCATCAATAGAAATAGACAATCTGGACCAGGGAAGGGAGAAAATAAATATGCCACTGTTGAGAGCAGTAGGGTTGGAAAGGACTGCTATGGGTTGAGTTTAAGTTCCAGATAAAAGGGAGATGCAGCTGGTTACATAATTTTCATTGTCAGGGAGGGGAAAAAAGTACTAATTCCTCAGTGCATTAGAGGGAAAATTTAGATACCTAGGGCTGGGGATATAGCTCAGTGGTAGAGCACTTTCTTAGCTGATGTGACATCCTGGCTTCAATCCCCAACACCACATACATAAATACATACCTACATAAATCTTTTCAATAAGAGGTTTTGTTTAGGGGCCTAAAATGAGAATTGAATGAGATATTCTTTATAGTGCTCTTTATAATGATTACTCCCTGATAAAACTGGCACCTGAGATTGGTGTGTAATTCTTTGGGGGAGGAAGAGAAGACAGAGAAAATAATCTAAGTCTTTTGGTGCTGGAGGTTGACTCAAGGCTAGGACCTAGAATAGGTGGAGATTGAAAGTCTCTTAGATAATCTTCCATAAATACCACTTCCTTCAATTGAGCCTTTGATAAGAGCTAACTAGTTGTGACAAATTCAAGGTTATCCTCTTTGAAGCAGGCCTGGAGGGCTGGTGTTCAGTGTTGAGGCTTGTTGAGCAAGGATGTCTTTGTAGTGTCTGTTGTTGCTGGAAACTTTCTGGAAACAAGTTGCTTCAGCAGAGATGTAACCTTTTCACATAGAACAACGTTGCTGAAACTTTCAGCAATGGCAGTGATATGTTGTTGTGTTCATCTGAAAAATGACATAACCTTCTTGAAGAACTCGTTCTTTCAGTGGTGTGCTGTAAAGATAATGTTAACAAGACCCCAATCTGTTTTAATCCTTGTGATGAGGTTTTCAGGCCATTTCCCCAATGTAAAGAAGTCAGACTAAAATTATATATAGCACTTGAAAAACTGGAACTTGGCTTTCCTGCATTAGGTCCTACTCACAAAACAGGATTTAACCCTTTCACTCTTACTTTGTGACATGATATTAAAGCTGGGTGCTCAAGATAGCTTTCTGCAAGGCTGAAGGTTGTTTCCTGAGTCCTTTCACAGGTTGTGACTATTGGAATCATTTTGCCAGTTTGCCTGTCTCAGTTCTGCCAGGTTTGGATTGATAGGTCCCGCACTCACAGAGGCAAACATTAAGCCTCACAGTGCAGTTTTATAATAAGACTTAAGTTAGAGGGCTTAGCTATTGGGTAGCTTGGCAGGGTCTTTGCAGGCTCAATGACCTTGATTTATGACAATCTGCTTAAAAGCTTGGTGGCATCACAGATCTTTTTCTTGCATAAAGGCTGAGCCCTGAGTCAGTCAGTTCTACAATTCAGGTAAGTGTGTGTAGCTACACTATATGACAGTTAGCTTATCTTCTTCCCTGTATTGCCTTTTATAACATAGAAATCATAACTTAGTTTTTCCTTAAAGAATCACCTTAAAAACCTTTTTTATTTTTAAAGGTAAAATGTTAGTGATTTGAAAATGCCAAATGAATGGCTTTTGTTACTTCTTGTCATGGGCGTTAAAAAGGGAGATCATTTCATCTGTGACCAAATGAAACCTAGTCTTTATTTTAGAACAAGATAGAGCCATTCAAAAGTTGGGTAGAGCATGCTTCATAACACTGAGACAAAGGCCAGTCAGCCTCTGATCCCACCTTCTTACCAGCACTCCTGTCTTAATAACACATTCTTAAAAACTTTGGAAAATTTAGCAGGCTTTAAGCATGCGAAGAGGAGATGAGATCAGAGGATAAACCAAGTCTAACTGAGGAACCAACTGAACTTGGGGTTGATTGGAGAGATGTACCTGCCTTGTCAGGTTGGGTGTCTCAGGAACTTGCTGTTTCTTTGGTTGCTTTTATCCAATATTCAGAAATCAGGTCCACACTTGGCAGCTGGTTGATCTGAGTGTGCTTTGGCAAATCCCATAAATTCCTTGCTCCTTTCTCATCTCTATAAATCATAGAGTTAACTGCCCCATGTTAAGATCCCTTCCAGCTCTCAAATGTGTGATGGATGCTCTTTCCCCAGCTCTTGGCTTGGCAGCTCTTTATCTGTTATATCTTTAAGTGTCTCTCCTCACATAGACCTCCTCCTGTCACCCAGCTAAGATCATGCATGATTCCATTCCTAGTTGTTACCAGCCCTCCCTTCAAAGCACTTCATAGCATTCTGTGACTTGTTATTACTTTCTTTTTGCTCCCAGTGGGTTCCATGCTGTGTCCTCTTTGTTTACCATGGCATTTAATAGACTTTCAGTGCTTGAATGAATGAAGGAAGGGAGAAAGAAAGGAAGGAACAGGTAAATCAGTTACTACAATACGAAAACATTATTTTCCTCCTGTGGCAGGAGTATGGGCTTGAGTTGCAACTTGTTGCTTCTTGCCTCTGACTTCAGGGATTTTTTTGGCAGTCAGTGAGGCCAGGTGTGCCCTATATATAATTTAGTCAGGTTCTTCTGTATCTGCTAGGACAGTTCCACATAATTTGGCTTAATATGTTTCTCCCCTGGGGATTTGCCCCAAATGAAGTGGTTTATTAGGACTTGCCTGCAAGAAACATGAAATGGAACTAATGATTGAATTACATGACAAATGACTGTAGTGGCT
>JAJEJO010037403.1:0-23640 GCA_020662805.1 Glaucomys volans
AACCTGATATTGTTAGGGTTAATGTTTTTTCCTTTTTCATTTCTTTATAAAATAAAACTTACAAAAATGAGGATCAATTTTATTTTTATATGATCAATAGTATGTTCCCAAAAACTACTTGTTCTCTCTTCATAATATTGTTAATCCATAATCTATACTTTACTTATTTCAAAATTAAGATTTTAGTTGTTCCAAGTGAAAGTTTCTGTAATAGGCAGCATTATTAATGATTATCCCATATTTGGCATTGCTCTAAAAACTTTCAATTACAATAACTTATTTAAACTTCAAAACTACTCTAGGAGATAGAAACCATTATACTGCTTATTTACATATGAAAGAACTGTGGAGTGGGCATGCTAACTGCTAGTAATTTATAGAAATGTGTTTTGAAACCAAGAATTCTAAATTCTTAACTACAAAAATTTACCATGCTCATACACAAAGGAATGTAAAAGTTGATGATTATAACCTAAAGCAGATGAGGCACTCACTATAGTTGGACACTATCAGCAATATGCTTCTTTCATTTTTTGACAAAGATTGACAACATCCAGATGCTATGCCAGTCATTGAATCAGACATATGTAAGATACGGTCCTTTCCCATATACTTTCCAGTCTTTGGAGAAATCTGACTCAGAAAAACAATCATTAAAATGGTATAGTCAAAATTTGTCAAATATCTACCACATGTATTAAAAATTGCTTTTTTAAAAAAAAATTGCATGCATCCTTCACTCATCATTCACCATCAAAACAAATTTGTTGAAAATCAACTGTGAGCCAGACTACCTGCTGGATACTGATTACACTATGATACACAAGAAAAAAACTTAATCCTTTTTTGTAAGTGATCAGGAGCTATTAAAACACTTCCACGCGTGCGTGCGTGCGTGCCTGCGTGTGTGTGTGTTATAGGTTATATAATGAAAACCAGAAGCAGTAGGAGACTTTCCCAGTAATACAGGATTTTTGAGTGGTAAATCCAGGACTTGAGTCAATTTCATCTGTCTTTAAAAGCCCCTCTTGACTTAGTATATATTGAGAAGTTGGTCTGTTTAGACCACAAGTACAGCAAGGGAACAAGGTGAAGAAGATATACATGATTCATGTCCTCCTGGCTGTATTTATTGCATCATGCTCTAAATACTGGTCCAGATCTAGATATAAAATGAGTAAATACAGTGAGGAATATCATACAGGGTAATGGTTAAATGGATGTTAGAGGGTTGAAAGAAAAAGGAGTGTTAAAAGTAACTGAAGACAGAAACCAACTTCTGGGGCAACACATGATTGCTAGACGTTGTTTATGGAACAAAAAACATCCTTCAGCCTTGCAGTCTCCCTCTAGCACCTTCTACTGACAGTCTAAAAGGAAACCAGGTGACAAAGCAGACAAGTAGCTTGTAAAGTACCAGCCCAATAGTCCCAGGGCAATGGTATAGGCAGGTGAGTTTGGAGCTGACAGACAAAGACAAATGACAGATGCACCCAAGCACACTGAATCAGAGAGAATATAGGCAGAAACTTAGAAGGATTTGGAACTAGAAAATTACTGCCCCAACCTGCTTATTTTTCAAATGAGAAAACTAAGGTCCAAGGGGATTAAATGCCTTGTAAAAGGTTACAGCACTTGTAAGTATCAGAGCAAGGACAGGAATCTAAATTTTCTTATTATGTATTTTACTGAAATTCTTCTATTCAATGTTGTCTCTAAGGACAATGAACAAATTAATGGACAATGTTCTTAAAAGATGAAAAAGATGATTTGAAAAGGATGCAAAAGATGAAAAATGTATATAATGGGTGATTCTCATATCCTGCAAAGATCAGAATAAAAGAAAGTAATGTCTGATGAATTTACCTTATAAGAGGTCAAACTGAGAATTTAGGGAATAAGATAACATGCCTCCTTGTCAATTTCTCTCAAATTCTATTCTTTTCTCTCTGAGCTAACACAGTTTGAGATGAAGCTCCTGTCAGGACTGATTAGTGATTCTAGTATAATTATACATTTTTTGAGGCTATCGTTTTGATAATTTAGTTCTACCCATTGATTCTCAGATATAAGATTACAGAGAGAGACTGCATAGTGCAAAGAATGTTGAAGCAACACCATAGCCTATTTCCTCACGCCTTGGTCTCAAAGGGCTCTGTGTTAATTGCATTACCATGGGCACACCGTTGTTAGTTGAGGCAAAGGGACCTGTTTGATGCTATAGCAATGTCTCCTCTGTACTTCAGAGCCAAGCCAAATCAAAGGTCCTTGTCAATTACAATCTGTTTGAGTAGCCTAGATTTGTACACTTTTGAAGTTCTATGGAAAGCTGAGTTTTACCTAGATGCATAAGTCTTTCACATGTTGTTTTCACGGACAAGCTATTGAAAAAGATACCTACAGTTCAAATCCTTTTTAATTCATTTTATGTAGGTTGAAAAAATTTTCATAGCATTTTAAAATATTACAATATGTTTCTGTCTGTGGTCAGGGCTGTTCAAGGGTTTACTGGCTAACAGTGCACATGCTTTTGTTTGGGGATTTTTCTCAGTGATGCTCTGATGTCAGAGTCTTTTGTTTAATTCACTCAATAAGAGCTGGCTTTTCTTTTCAATAGTTTAAAATGAGAATGGCATTTAATTTTAGCACTCTACTGTCTTGGCATAAAGCTGAACTTTGGCAGCTGAGAGAATATTTATCTTTAAACAGCAAAATGTTCCAGAAATTTCAGAGGTTGCACCATCTAATTTCATTGGGGAAATTATATAGTTGCAGCTCCCTTAAGAAATTTTTTCTGAGATGAGTTGTTCTGAAACAACAATTAATGGAGCTGCTCAGTTTCAGAAGGTGGACTTTTTTCATGAATTATGATCATAAAGTCCGTAATAAGTATTCACACTAGAGAACAAATCATACCTTTGTGGTATGGATAGGTACAAGATAATGATCATTTCAGATATGAACATCAGTGGATCAGCTCAAACTTTGCATTCTGGGTTGATTTAGGATTCAATGTCAACTCTTTGAGAAGCAAAGTAAAAATCAAATAAATTAAATGGTAGAATCATTTATATTATGCAATGAATCTCTCATTGCACTGAGTCTGGGATTGTTTTTTTAAAAAGTCAAGGAAAACACAAAGTAGCCTCAGAATCAGAAGAAAAAAATCTCCATTGTCACCTTGAGAGTCCAATCTTTTCCCTTTGGACTTAATTTCTTGCTTCTAATTAAATATACTTATCACAGACAGATGAATTATTTTCAGCACCATCAGAAATCCCTGGGTTGTCAAAATTTTTCCAAAGATAGATTATAGCACTAGATAGAATAGATCACCACTGGACGCTCTGAAATGGTAGAGGCAAAGGAGAATTAGGGAACAGGGTAAGGAAAGAAAGGATGTGGGAAATAAAACAGGTAACTATAGGGGTTAGAGACAGTTGTATGACATGTAAGGATTGGATGAATCAGCAAGTTATTCCACATCAAATAAACATCAGGTGGTATTAACTAAAATAGTTTTTGCTACTTATAAATGATCTGTTTTAAAAACAATTACAACAATAATGTTGTCTATGTTAAATGTGATTAGTATTTTCACTTGGATATGAAAATATCATTCTGTTTCTCTTTCAGGATCTTGGATCACTTTAATTTAAAAATAACTTGGGGTTCCAAATCTACTTTAAAAACTCTGTATAAGTAAAATTTATAAGGATGCAACCATGGATTTTATTGAGCATGCAAAACAAGAGGTGGAAAATGAAGTTGAAGCCAAGGTTGATAAACACACTGAAGTCTATAAACCCAGTTGTAAAGCTTGTTTTACTCAAAATAACTTTTTTTCCTCATTGATTGATTTTATAAGCAGTACACCACTAAATTTGAAAATATAAAATATGTTTATATTGACAAAACTTTTCTTCAGCAATTATGTATATAGTTTTCATGTAAGAGTTCACTTTAGGGGGGAAAGGGCAACTTCAATTTCTAAATGTTTTAGTGCAGCTGAAGATTTGAGGATACACTTAAGTAGGGTCATCATAAATATTTCCATTCAAATCTCATTGTTGCTAGTTATTCAATAAACACTTTTACAAATGCCAGAAGTATATGAATGGATTTTGGAATATACTTATACAACTTATTAGTCTGTAAAATTAGAAAATTATTTAATCTTTCAAATTATATAAAATGGGAGTAATAATAGCTACATTTAGGAATGTTGTGGGGAATCAAGATAATATATTTAAATATATGGAATATAGTAAATATTAATTCTGGTTGCTACTATGTCTTCTGTATGTACAATGCAAAATTTCACACATATATTCTTTTCTTTCAAGGAGAAGGAGAGGCAAGTATGGGGACTGCATTATAATTAAATTATCATAATCCTATATCATTAGTAATCTTTATTAAAGGTGATTTGATAATGAATGCCTTTTCACAGAAATATTTTTTTCGTATACTGAAACCTAGCTTTTATATTGAGGGTGCGTCTGCTAGGCTAGATTGCATAAAAATGACTTTTTTTCTGAAAATTAGGTTAAATTTCTGCATCAATAGTAATCAGTCTATGGAATGGTGACAATATGAACCAGTAATAACAACATTGACTATCAACATAACAATGATAATGAATATGTATTAAACAAGTGGACCATGCTCTAATGATCCCATACAATTGTCATTACACAGGGCATAGAGAAGATAAAAATCATCTAAGATCTTACAGTTAGCAGAGTGACAAAACCCAAATCGGAATCCAGACAGTCCAACTCCAAATCCTGCTTTTGATTATAAAGTGAGTTGTGGTGCCAAGGAATCATTATATGGACAGTGGGACCTCCAACAACTATTCCAGAAAACATCTCTGAACCAGATCAAACCAAGTAAGTCAGGGTGAAAGTCACAGCTGAAGTCATAGCTGGAGCTATTGGACTTAAATGCAAGGATTTTCTTAGAGGAACTTTTTGTCTCTACATTTTCACCAATTATAAAAAATATTATGTAATGTACATTTATATTCTAACCAATATCCTTTGATATTCAAAATACTTAACAAAGGCTAAATCAGCAGGAGCTAAAGCAGAGTGCTTGGGAACCCCAGTTTTTAAATGTGCTTCATTAGTCCTAGTTCTTGCTGCAGTCTTGACAGGATGACCAGAATGCTAGGGGAGGTTCAGAGGGGGATTAGGATTGTGGCTATTTTTCTGTGAGCTCAGAAATACTCACAGAAATGCTAAGCTCTGGAAGATCTGGCATCATTACCAATTGCACACACAGGCTGAATATCAGTCCTACTTGGAATATATATCACTTAGTTAAAAAATATGAGAATAAAAAGCTATTGTTTATAAAATTACTATACATAATAGAGTAACAATGACATTGGTTTGTGAAGTCAGTTGTTGCTGCTTTTGAAAGATTTGGGAAAGAGGAGGAAAATAACACTGTAATCAAAACAGAATTGCATAGGTAAGCCTGCCATAAAGAAAATCTATTATTTAAAGGCTCCTTGGAGAACAAAAACTGCAATATGTTATGAAAGATACACTGCATCTGAAATCTTTTTTACTGTAGTAGCTACTTTACAATGTCTCTCTGGACTCATAGGAAATATAAATAGGCTTCTGTGTGATCAATTTTTTGTTTATGACCACATGCAATCCAAATAAAGAAAATCATTTCTGTGTAGTGCTTGTTACTACTATGATAGACTTCAGTATCCACAATACTTTTCTCTATTTTAATAAGTCTTCCTGGCAAGGGATTTTAAGTAAATTTTCCAATTGAAACATAAAGGAGCATAAAATAATAAAATAAAAAAGTACCATGATTTTGTGTCCTGATTTAAGGAAAGATATATGGTATAGAGACCTTGAGGCAGAGCAAAGATGTATATCTCTCTGTATGAATTTAAAGATAACTAAGATAGTGAAGAGATGTAATGTTTTCAAAACTAAGGAATAAAAGACAGAACTAGAATTTTGTGTTAGTATATTATTTTAATAGTAAAGTATGGCATACTTTCCATCATAAAACTACATAGATCACAAAGTTAGATATAGTTAAGATGACAGCTTCTTACCTTAGTCATTATGCTATTTCCTAGAGTAAGCAACTGTTATTATTTGCTGTGCATTTTATGAAAGTTATTTCATTTGTATACACACACACAGAGACATACATGGAATCAAAGTATACAGACTCTATTGTGATTTTTCATTAATTTTTTGAGAAAGCTGCAAATAAATAAATAAATAAATAAAGCTTAATGGTGGTCCAGGGTAGCAGAAACAGGCTATCACTAAATTTTCTTACCTCAGAACCTCCACTTGCCACTTGAAACCTCACACAAACTATCCGCACATTCATTATTTGTTTCACTGTGTTTTCCTTCTGAATAGAATATTGTCATCAGACAACTTTTCCCTCTGCAATTTATACATGGCAATGTAAACAAGAACTGGAAAAGAAGTCAGTTTACTTTGTTTCTAGGATTTATGTCATTTTCTTGACACGAGTGAGTCTCAAACCTTCAGTTTCTTCATTTGTAAAAGGAAAGTGTTAAACTGGATGAGTTAAAAGATAACCCCTGCGTTTTAGCAGGCTTTTGAGTTTTTGAATTGGTTTACTTTAAATTTTATATATGCTTCTTTTATCCTTCAGAAAAAGGAAACACTCCACAACAAAACCTTTATAATCAAAAGGTTTCCTAAATTTTTGAGAACTGAGATTTGTGTGTATACCTCAACCAATGAATGTCACCATCTTGGTAAGAACCTTTGCCGCTCCTTCTGTGCACATCCAGATGCATTTCCTCAAAGCTTCCCTCAGTCTTTGTTCCCAATTTCAAGCAGGCCATGTGATGGCCATTGTTGCAAAATGATTCACATCATTGGCCATGATTAGACTATCAATAATAATTAAGCATTTAAAATGCCTGTGGCTTTATTAAAAAATTTGGAGACAAGGGAAGGACCACATTTCAGGCATATGACTGGCTGACATATTTGTCACAATCTTAATTCCTTTTCTCTTGGAGTCCTTTTTCTCAAGAGTCATTAATCACCATCACCACTCAGAGGTTCTAAATGATGTCTATACTGGACTTGAAATCCACAGGAATCAACAGTGCAATTCTATGCTGTTGTTTCTTTTTTCTTTACAATATGTCATCAACATTTATTAACATATGCATGGAGAAATGAAAAGTGCATCTTCTCTACAGTAAATGAAGAAATAGGTTCTAGCACATATTACCTCTCCAACCACCTGAATTTCTTACCCCACATCCAACACCTACACAAAAGGCTAAACTTTTACCTTTGGGTTTTCTTTTTTTCATTTAATTTTTTATTGATTATTTTTAGTTATACATAACATTAGGATTCATTCTGACATAATTATAAAAGCATCGAATAAAATATGTTCTAATTTAGTTCTCAGTACTACCACTTATTCTTCCCCTGTTCTCTACTCTACTGATCTTCCCTCTACTCTACTGATCTTTCTGCTATTTGCTTACAGTTTTTTTAAAACATTAGTGTCATGTGAATATACATGATAGTGAAATTCACTGTGGTATATTCATATATGTAAATAGGAAAGTTAGGTCAGATTCATACCACTGTCTTTCCTTATGCCATCCTTCATTCCCTTTCATCTACTCCACTGATCCTTCTATTTTTTTTTTATCCCCTACCCCTTATTTTGGATTAGCTTCCCTTTATCAGAGAAAACATTCAACCTTTGATTTTGGGGAACTGGCTCATTTTACTTAGCGCAATAGTCTCCATTTCCATCCATTTATCAGCTAATGCCATAATTTCATTCTTCTTTATGACTGAGTAATATTCCATTGTGTATATATACCACATTTTCTTTATTCATTCAGTTGTTGAAGGGCACCTAGGTTTAGTTGGCTTTTGTGAATTGTGTTTACATTACAAATATTCAGCTCATTTCTTAATATGTCTGGTCCTCTATGAGGAAATGGATATATGATGAAAAATAGCATAAAACATGGAGTTAGCATCTCTAAGATAACAATAGGATCCACCATCTGTCTTGGACTTTTCATTTCCCTTCCCTTGCTTATAATTTCTTTCTTTCATCAAATCACATGAAGTCTGAAGAGATTAGTTTCTCAGCCACAGGAAGAAGGATTCAAGGGAGTGGTTTGTGGATAAATTTTTTTTTTTTTTTTCAGTGCTGGGGATTGAACCCAGGACCTTGTGCTTGCAAGGCAAGCACTCTACCAACTGAGCTATATCCCCAGTCCCTGGATAAATGTTTTATTCAGAGAGAATCATTAGGTATCTATGGGCTAGGGTCATGCATAGAGGTTGTTTGATTACATATTTTGTTCACCCTTAATTCTAAAATGGGAATGTGAGAGAGGTTGATAGAAGGGTCTTGTTTTCTTATACTCACTAGTGGGATATGATTAAAATTGATTTTCTGAATTTAAAATGCTTGAACTAGTAGACACCTTAATGATTATGTAGCTACCACTTTAATTTACAGATAGTAAACTAAATGGAGTTGATCAAATTTACTTACAATCATGTGAAATATTCCAATTAAGTAACAATTCTCTTTGAAAATCTAAAATAAGCCAGATATGGTGGCACATGCTGGTTTATCTTAGATTTTGGCCACTCGGGAAGCTGAAGCAGGAGGGTTGAAAGTTAGAGGTCAGTTTCAGCAACTTAGAAAGACCCTGTCTCAAAATAGAAATTAAAAAATGGAGTGGGGACATAGTTCAATTGTAAAGATTCCCTGGGCTTAATTCCAAGTTCAGAGAGAGAAAGAGAAAGAAAGAGAAATAAGACAATCTAAAGTATCTATAAACTTTAAATTCTCAGAACTTTTTACATCCTCAAAATGTGATACAGAAGAAAATGGATGATTTTTTTTCCTGAATACTTTTCTATGGGCTAGCTAATTAAATGGAATACCTAAGACTTTCCAGTAAATCTATCAATAGTAGAGGAGTTCATTCACTCAGGAAGAAGAACAAAATATTGCAAAAACTTAGAGCATGGACAATACCAACCATGTCAGAAGAAAAATACCCTTGGTACATGCAACGACTTGTATTCAAGTTAACTTGAGGTTTTAAGAGACTGATCGACCAATAAAGGTGAAAGGAAAAACAATGCATAATATGTGTGGGATTCACAAAAGTTCCATTCTTGTATGAAGGTAGCTTCTGTTTTTCATCATTAAATATTTATTGAGATGTATATTAGTCCTACTTTGCAGATGAAGAAGCAGGCCTGGGAACAAAGACTTCCTCAAATGTGCAGAGTTAATGAGTGAGAGATCCAAATTGTGAGTTTAAATTTGTTTGATTCCAGAGTCCATACACTTTCCACCAAAGTTTTTTGCTTCCCTTCTAAATTTTGACAGAGATAAATAGAAAAATATTTAACACTATATGAAGGGTAAAATATGAAAGTAAGTAACCTTAAAATAATAAATGTTTTCACTTTCACTTTCATTTCATCTTAAATAGCAAAGTAATTTCTAGCATTATTAGATTTTTTTCTTTTTCTTTTTTTTTCTTTTTGGAACCAGGGATTGAACTCGGGCACTTAACCACTGAGCCACATCCCCAGCCCTATTTTGTATTTTATTTAGAGACAGGGTCTCATTGAGTTGCTTAGGGCCTCGCTAAGTTGCTGAGGCTGGCTTTGAACTTGCGATCCTCCTGCCTCAGCCTCCCAAGTGCTGGGATTACAGGCGAGTACCACCGCTCCCGACATGATTTTTTTCTATTTTTTTATCAACATCTACAGAGAATGTTTACAACTAAAATTTTACCTTTTTGTATTAACTTTACTTTTTTAATTTATTTAATTTTGATTTGTATTAACTTTAAAACATACATGTGCATAATAGTGATAGATGCACACCATGTTTATAGTAGTATAATTAACGATAATCAAGTTATGGAACCAGGCTAGCTGTTCCTCAACAGATGAATGAATAAAGCAAACGTGGTGTTTATATACAATGGAGTTATACTCAGCTATAAAAAAGAATGAAATTGTGCCATTTGTAGGAAGATAAATGGAACCGGAGAACATCATATTAAAAGAGATAAACCAGGTGCAGAGAGTCAAAGGTCATATATTTTCTCTCATATATAGAAGCAAGAGAGAAAAAAGAGGAAAAAAGTGATCTTATGAAAATAGAAGGGAGACTAGTAAAATAAGGATGAGGACCAGGGGGAGGGAGGAGAGGAGAGGTACTGAGCAATGACATAGACCAACTTGTGTTATGTACATGAATGAATATACCATAATGAATCCCATTAGTTTATATAATATATTGTATCAATTTTTAAAAGTTAAACAGGAAGGATTTAGATAAATAAATAACTATGTATGTATTAATGGATATACATAAATATACAGCCTATACACTAGACATTTTGAACTAATTAATAAAACTGAAGCTATGGAAGTGAAGAGATTATTCAAACTAGAATTATAACAAATGGTGATGTATAGAATTGGACTTTTATGCACATGTGCAGTATTTCCAAGTTGAACTCCTGTCTCAAAAATACTCAGGAAAGGATAAATTCTGCCCCTCATACCCCACAATGAATTGTGTCTAAATATATTTAAAGAAAGATAAGCTGCTGTGGCATTTTTGCCAGTATAGGCAAAGTATTCCTGGAGAGAAAAACAGAAATTTATAGTGTTCCTTGGAGTATCCACAATACCTTCTTTGTCAGTGGGAGGAGGTCAAACAGGCAGCTCTCACAGTATATTTTGAAAACTATATAGAAGTGGGGAAAGCCTATTTTGCCTTCTGGGCAATTAAGATTAAACTAAAAACAGAGTTACCCAGAGATGTATAAATTCAATCCATAGGGTTATTTAATACAAGATTTCTAACTGCTTCAGATCTAGGGACAGCATTCTCTCTAACTTATATTAAATGTGTTTCTATAGAAGCTGTTGTAGCTATAGAAGAAAAACTGATGACAAAATCTAAACTATATTTGGCCGAAATAGAAATCATTTACCTTAATCATGTATAAGTACTGATTCCACTAATTCCTACAAAGGAGGGATTGAAAATTATAATAGATTCACATTACACAGCACAAGCAATTTTGTAGGTAATTGTCTTAAGTTACCCCATGATAGTATACCTCTGTCCTAATTAATCCAATGTTTGTGTGTCAGGGAAACTTTTTCCCCTTATAAGGAAGACATGCATTCATATAATTTTAGGTAATAAAATTTATTCTGATGATGCAGAGAGAAGTGGGTGATCATGGAAATCTCTCTCAGCAGCTGTATCGTTACCAGATCCCACTTGTGGTTCTATGACTTAAATGTATATTAGATGCAAGGAGAATAGGGAAAAAAGGTCTTACCATTATTCAGACTAAATAACAACTCAAATGACTTCATCATGTTTCATTCTGCTCAGAAAGATATATCATCTATTTACATCTGTGTGTGTCTCATTTTGAAAATCTCCATAAGAAAGCAACTGAGTCATTTAAAATCCATCCAATAAGCACTGCACTTGTTGGGCAGAAGTTCTGAGCAAGAATCCCATGGCCAGATGTCCTCCCTGATATCCAGTGTTAGTGTGCTTGGCTTGAACACCACTCCCTGGTGATGGCTTTATGGTCCAGTGTTGTATTCATGATGTTTCCTACTGATTGGCAGTTGATCCCATATTTTCATGGACAGGACTAAGGCAGAAGAATAAAGAATATTAGAGAATAAACCTAGGATAAGAATCACATCTATTTGTAATACCAGAAATGGGTAACCCTGAAGCATTCTAAAGCAAAAAGCTAACAATGCCATCCCCAGTACAATTTAAAATCCTACTTTCTGTGGGTGCCCCCCAAGTATAAAATATTGGACTCAGTTATTTTCATTTTTTGTCTGTTTTAGCTTTTATTCACACCTCCTTATTTGTTTTTATATTAAACTATGCTTGGGTTTGCTATAAGTGTTTTTGGCTATGTATATTCTTAGTATCTAGCTGCTATTCAGCATTATCTTAAAATTAATAAAATATTCTTCTAAAGATTTACATTTAAGATAGCTTCACCAGTATGCATGCAGAGTTTCTAGCAGACCTTTTGCAAAGTTTAGTCAATTGATAGAAGGACAAATGGTTGTAGATTTTGGATTATTCCTTTTCTAGCCATTATTTTAACTATAGATGATCACTTTCAATCTTAGGGTCTATTTCTACCAAAAATATTTGTATTAATAACATTTTTAGGAAGGAATTTGAGTAAATTATGCTAGGTACAAATACAAACATGGTATAATTAATACCACTATTTTGTATAATTATAATGCAAGAATAAAAATAAATTTATAATGTATTGTCAATAAGAAATGAATTTCTTAAGAAAGATGGTTTGTAGTAGAAATCAGAATTATCAAGCCAAAGAAAGATGGCTGATTTATGGATAATTCAGAACCATAAAGTTCCCACTGATGTAGAAATATGAGAATTTTTAGACTTTCTACCTAAATTTCGGTAAATGAATGAATGAATTAGCATAATTTGATAGGTGCTATGGTTTAGGTGTCCCACAAAAGCTCTGTGAGACTATGCAAGAAAGTTTAGAGGTGAAATGATTGAATTATGAGAACCTTAACCCAATCAGCAAATTAATCCCCTAATAGGGGTCACCTGTGATAACTGAAGGCAGAGAGTGTGTTACTGGAGGAGGTGGGCATTGAGGGGAGGGGTGCTTTGGGGGTATATATTTTGTATCTGGCAAGTGGAGTCTTTCTCTGCTTCCTGATCATCATGTGAGCCACTTTTCCACCACACCTTTCTACCATGGTGTTCTGCTTCACCTTGAGCCCCAAGGAATGGAGCTAGCTGTCTATGGAAATCATAAGCCTCCAAATAAGCTTTTCCTCCTCTAAAATTGTTCTTGTCAAGTCTTTCAGTCACAGCAGTGAAAAAGCTGATTAAAACAATAGGCATCCATATACTGACATTTAAAAAACTTTTAGTGTCATTCAGATGATCAAGACCCATTAGGGGAGATACTAGAGTAAATAAACAAATACGAACAAGAAGAAACTACAGAAAGACAATACTCCATGATCCCCCATGTTTCTATTCAGAACTAGAATGTTCTTTGAGATAAGAGGCATTGACTGCTATTTTCCCAGTATCATTTGCTGTAGAACCAAGTAACCTTGAAAAATATAATATTTTCTTTAAGAGCAAAGATCAGGCACAATTACTGCACATTATAAAATATCCAGGTTCTCTAAGCTCAAGATGCCTCTCTCTGTTGCATACACACATTTCAACTGGTCCTCTTTAGTGTTACTGTGAGAACTGAAGTTCAGAGAACCAAAGCAAAAGGGAAATACTCTGTTTGTTGCTGTGACTATGAGGAATAAACTGTTATTAATCTCTGATCCAGGATTCTCATGTTTTGTCTGAGCACTTATAAAACTGTGGTCTGCTAATTTGTCACCTTGAAATAAGGTCAAATCTCAGAATCTTCAAAATTTCTTAATAAGTTCACAATTTTAATTTAAAGTTGCCAAGTAAGTATTTTCCCCCATTAAGTACTGGAGATTTCTTAACATATTTTGGATAATACATATTATAATGAACTGATTTGAGAGCAGGAAAACACAATTTTATAGCTGCTAAATAAGTTACAGAGCTCAAATAAGTTGAGTTCTAGTAGAACTATTAAAGTTTATAAATTGTTGACTTGTCACTAATACACTCTGAAATAAGATTTTAAAAGATTAATTTGAATGATCAAGGATAGAAATTTTAACTTTTGTTTTAATGCACTTTTTTATGAAGAAAATAATCATCTCCATTAAATACTTGTTTTCAAGTAAGACTTTCTGTTTTGGGGAAGATTTTCAAAATAATTTCCCAATACGATGTATACGAATGTTTTAGGAAGACAGGAAGAATAACTTGGCTAATAAATTAAATTTAATTCTTGAAATTTTTTATGTATCTTCCAAGAACTAATAAGTGCTTTAAAAAAGATTTATCTATATTATGATAATGAATGTTAATTCTTAACTACAGAGTTTCACAAATGACTGATGATAATTCACACTTTTTATATGGCTTACTGCTTGGGAAAAAATAGGTTATTCTTTAGTCCCTTGATAATTAGTTCCTGTTGTCAAAGCTTCAGTTACAATTTGATAAAGAAAAATCTTAAATGTCAAGAACCATGCAGTCTGATAAATATGGATGACATTTAAAAAGCAAAGTAGGTAGTGTCTACAAAAGAAAAGGAGGAAAATTGTTATGTGCTGTATTTATTAATAAAATATCTTACATCTCATTTACATATTTCTTGTTTTATGTGAATGAAGCCTTTTGTTTATAAAAACAGCTTCACCCTTTAAAACCCTAACAGGTAAGTAGGTTACTTAAATACTAACAAGTTTACAAGTAATAACTTGGACATAAAAATATACTATTCAGGAGGAAAATAGTGAATATATAAGAAACCCTAGCCAGACATGGTGGCTTATGCCTATAATCCCAGCAAATTTGGGAGGCTGAGGCAGGAGGATCAAAGTTTGAGACCCACCTGAGCAATTAAGTGAGGTCCTAAGCAATTTAGTGAGACCCTGTCACACACTAAGAAATGGGCAGGGGATGTAGCTCAGTGGTAAAGCACCTATGGGTTCAATCCGTGGTACCCACCTCCACTGAAAAAAAAAAAAAAAGAGAACCCTGTTCATGTTCATTGTTTGGTCAATTGCAGAGAGCTTCCCAAATTATGTTTTCTTCCCCTAACATTATTTCATATACTAATTGAATCCTTGAGGTTACATCAGTACATATTTACTAATTATTTCATCATACAATTCAGTCAATTCAGTCTCACCTTTTGTGTAAACAATTATTTCACACCAAATCAAAGGCTAACTAACAGTTGGTAGAGACACTGTTCAATCGTGTGATAAACAAACAGCAGACAGAGCTGGTTTGTAGAACATCTGGGGCAGGAATGGACCAGAGTGCCCAGGACCAGGCTGTACAGCCCTGTGCAAGGATGCTTCCTTGTTGGTTTCGGCAGGCAAGCCAGCCTCTTCCTTGGTTTTATCAGGTCGGGCTGTGATTCAAAGTAAATTTTTTGACTGCTTTGACTCCAGGCTTATAGCCCATCACTCAATGCTGTTGCTATCTGTACTTTTTTCTATAGAAATTGATTTTTTATAGAAAGGGAAGGTAAATAACTTCAATGCTTGGTTTGTATTTGCTAGTGCCTGCCTTGAAAAACAAAAAACTAATATGAATCTTTCATTTCTAAACAAGTTCCAAAGCCAAACAGTTTTGCCTATATATTCTCAGTTATCTTGTTTGGCATTGAGAAACAATGAATCTAATAGAAAGTTCAAAAATATAATTTTTCACTAGATTAACTGCAAATCCATGTTCCCTTTAAAATTTATATTGTTGGAGGTTAGGAATTTTTCTGTCTGCAAGAAAGAAATCTCTTCCATTTCATTTCTCTCCAATGTCCAGACAACATTTTATTAGAATTCACAGTCTTTTTATCTAGTAATAGAAAGTCAAGGAAAGTAGAATATGCAAATCTATTCAATTCTGCTTACTTTGTACCTAGTACTTTAGGTGTTTGATGGTGCTGGGGGAGGCAAGAAAAGATTCCTTTTATGAAGTATTTAGTAATACAGATGGGTAAGAAGAATGAACATATCAAGAAACACAAATTAAGGCCAGAGTTTTTGCAGTAATAAATATATACCAAAAATAATTCAGAGGTGAGAGTTAACTTCCCTGTTACCAAAAAGCTGCATGTCAATTCAAACCAAGAAAGTAAGAAGGTTGAAGAAGGCAAAAAAAAAATGAAGACAAAGAAGAAGAAATGTTGCATTTATGTTGCATTTGCTAAGTAGTAAATACTTAGCACTGTAAGGGTGTGTGCGCGTGTGTGAATTAAAATAATAGCAATTCTTTAAAACCCCTGTTGGAAAGAAGAGAACAAGGCAATCCAGCAAGAGGAAGTCAGGGAGGCCTCTTATATACTCTTTCCCTATTTTTGTCACGTCTTTCTTTGTGACTGTCCTCCTGTCTGGCTTATTCCAAAACATCCCAATGGCTTTCCAGTTTCTGAGCTCTCCTGGTTTCTAATCCATTCTAATCACCAATATTGCGTTAACTTCTAACATTCATCTGTTTAAATAAATCTTTTGCTCAGGTGACCATAGGCAGCATTTTTGGGAAATGTTACTAAAGTTTGGACAGTATTCAAAGTTATTCTTCACAAAAGATTTTGTAGTCAAACATATTTCCAAAAAGTTTTTGTAACAAAAAAGTTAACAAAAGTTTGCATGGAACTTCTTATGAGGAGGCTTTAATGTGATGTGTGATATGAACCTTAAAAGTTGGAGTGAAGAGAGGATGTAGCATGCATTGATTTTAGAATCTCCATTTAGGAAAAACTGACATAAAATAGAGACAAAATTCCTTCACTTGGCACCAATTGCTGTCTGCAATCTGACCAGTTTCTGAAGGTACTCATAATGATATTGCACCATTCCTTCTGTTCTCTAAGGTCTAAAGATGACCTGGCTAAATATTTCTCCCCATTTGAAATGTATTATGTGTTTTTCCCCTTGACTTGTGGAATTTGTTTTTCCTCCAAGTTTAGTTATTTCAAGGTAAGTTTCGGTGGTAAGTTTTCCTAGAACATTGTCAAATTTTTTTTTATTTCAGAAAACATTTTTTCATTACATTTTTCAAAGTGTTTTCTATACTTATTTGTGGTTGAATCTTCATTGATTGGCCTCCATAGCAAATATATTCTCATCTGTATTGACCAAGGTGGCCTAATACTTCCCTTAGCTTGACTAAACTTCAGGCAGCTTTCTTCCTGCCCCTAAAGTCCCTTTCAACTCATTCATTACAGAATCCAGATGGCCTAGCTGTACAGGTCCCTCCTTTCTTTTTCTGAGAACATTTACTTTAAAACACTTGTCATTATAAATTCTTTCTCTGCTCATTTGAGATTTAAATCTTCAACAAAATGTTCTTACCTGTCTTACCACCCAGGAGTGCCTTCTGAAGGAGCTGGGAGCCATCCCTTTGAAATGTATTCATCAAAGCAGATAGCTGCCGCATCCTAGTCACTGCAGGAGGGCAGGAACCTAGCTTGCCTTTCTCCAAGTTGTATAACTATCTCTTGTCTTGAGGACATGAGAAAGTTCACTTTTCCTTTGGGTGAGGCAAATTAACACACAGGGAGATAATCTATGGGCACATAGAGCCATGTTGAAAACCTCTCCTACGCCTTTTTCAGAGTTCAGTTCAGACTGACTGTCATCTTTCTTCTCTATTGCAATAGCCTTGCATAGTCTCCCTTACTGCCCTTCCTTCCTTATCTTTATCTGGGGTGATTTCTGTATTGATGACATTTTTTTTTTCTCTTTTCTGCAGTTTTCTGTTAGTTCTCAGATCTGTTTAGCATGCCACTGAAGAGGCACTAATGATTTATTTTTGTTCTTTTCAATGTTTTTGAAATTATCAATTTTAATTTCACTTATTGGCTCTGATTGCTCTGTTTCCAATTGGAAATTCATTTGATATTTTGTATTTTACCTTTATACCTTTAATTTGCATGAGAGAGTAAGGCAATTTTTCCTAAAATTAAAAAACAAACAAAAAAAAACTATACTTACCTGTATCTTGCACATACTTTATCTTCATTCATTTTTTTCCAAAACTTTTGCATCAATTTAATACTGCTGTCATCTTTAATCTGACTTTAATGTAGACAGTCCCACTGAGGTCAATAATGCTCCCAAATACTGCAGAGATTCCCTTTGACCTTCCTTCCTCTCTCCATAGTGCTGCGTCAGTGTCTTAAATTGGACTGTTTGATGTTATGGATGACTGCAGTCTTTGTCCAATTGTTCAGATCTGTAGCTGTTTGGAGGAGTACTAAGGGAAATAGGGCAGTAGGTGCCAAATTCTTGCAACTTTTCCTATAGGTTTATTGAATTTCCACTCCTCTTGGCACATCTGATCAAATCGGTGTGAGGTCAGAGTGGGAGGTCCATTTCTAGGCTTCTAAGAATTAATATAAGGGTTTTTTCAAAATGGTACAATAGAGACAGTTGTGTTCCTGGTTCCTCCATGGAGTGAAACGAAGAAAGCAGACAGGCAGATTTTCCACAATGTGGCTTAACCAAAAATAAATAAATAAATAAGAGGTAAGGAGACTTTACTGGAATTTAAAACTGGACATTCAAAGCAGACTGGGGACACAGGAGGTTGGATATAATAAAATAAGGAAAAAAAAAATCCCCAGTAGCACAGCCACTGCCATGGCCAGGCTGGAAGTACCAGCCAGAGTGGTCCCTCCATGAGGACAATAGAGGAATAAGGGAATTAAAGGAATCCCCCCTTTTTGGGAGGCCCAAGGCATGTCTGGGTATATAGTGATGTGATCAACAACATCGTCCAACAAACCTGAAAGATGTGCTGCCCAATATCCATGTGTGGGGGAAAAGAACCTGCCATCACTCCACGTGGCACTTGGAGGACAAAGGAAAGAAGGATTTTGTAGCTGAGGGAGCCCATTCCTGGAAAACCCGAGTTTGGCCTGAAATTCAGGCCCAGTAAACACACATTGCATGACACCAAGTATGCTTAAGTGACCAGGAGAAAATCAAATGTGGAGAGAGGTTTACACAGGGGACAACTGGTCTTGGAAACCCACCACTCTCTACCCTCCTCCTCCAATCTGACTGCTGGGAGAGATGCATCTGGCTGGAAACCCAGAAGGGAGGGGGTGGGAGAGTTTGTTTGGAGACTGAACCCAAGACCAGGAAATGTGGGGTCTGCAGGTGACATAGGGTACTAAGAATTAGTTCCCCTACCAGACGAGTGGGACCCAGGGGAGATCCCTGAGGTACAGTCTGCCAGCATGGGCCAGCAAGTACTGGGCACTGGAGATGCACTGCTTTGAAATCTCCAGACCAATTGGCATTCAGTGAAAATCCTGGAGCACACCTAAACCTAAGCCCTGACTTCATGAATTCCGCCTACAGAATTACCTCTCTCACTCCAGCAACCCAAAGGGTGGAGCTTCAGACTCCAGTCAACCTCACCTAAAACTTCTGAAAAGATTCTGAACTTCAATAGAAAGAATTATTTGATTTTTCTTCAAGATTTTTTTCTTCCTTTGCTTTTCTTTTTTTTAAAAAAATTCTCTATCTCTGTATAATTGTGATCTGAATGGTACATGGGAATTATACATTTTCATATATATAAATATATAATATATTCTCTATATATAAATATATAATATATATTTTATATATTTATAATAAATATATAAAATATATAATATATATTATATAGTATATAATATATATATAATACAATATATATATTATAGCATTTTCAAAGCCAGTTATTTTTCATGGATTAGTTTTTTGTGAACTAGAATGTTTGGTTAGTACATTTTAGTTCCGTTTTGTATTCTTTTATTTTTATTTTTATTTTTTTAAAATTTTTACTCTCTATATTTTTCTCCTATCTAACTCTATTCTTGATTCTCTATTTTCTTTGGCTAACAGCCAATCTCTATTTTTCTCTTATGCACTCTTTCTTAATTTGTTACTTCTATTTTCTCTCCTCCTCCTCATAATCATCACATCCTATATCACTTCTGTTCTCGCCCTGTCCACTCTTTTTACAAACTTGCTGTTTTTATAGTAGGCAATAACTGATCATATAATTTGTTTATTGTGATAATTAACATTGTAGACATCATAGTAGGAACAATTTGGTTTAATGCTTTATATTGTTTTCCTTGGTTGTTGTAATTATTTGTCTCCCCCTGAACAGTGAAGTGCTGTGTTATGGTTTGGATGTGAAGTGTTCCCCAAAAGCTCACATGTGAGACAATGCAAGAAGGTTCAGAGGAGAAATGATTGGATTGTGAGAGTCTTAACTCATCAGTGAATTAATCCCCTGATAGGGATTAACTGAGTGGTAACTGAAGTGGTAGGGTGTGGCTGGAGGAGATGAGGATTGGGAGCATGGTTTTGGGGTGTATATTTATATCTGGTGAGTAGAGTCTCTGCTTCCTGATCCTCATGTTAACTGCTTCTCTATGCCACACTCTTCTGCCTTAATGTTCTGCCTTACCTTGAGTCCAGAGGAATGGAGCCTGCTTTCTGTGAATTGAGACCTCTGAAATTGTGAGCCCCCAAACCAACTTTTCCTCCTGTACAATTGTGCTAGTCAGGTTCTTAAAGGTCACAGTGGCAAAAAAGCTGATTAAAACATACTGGAAAACTTCAGAGACAATAAGTCCACAGGGTAGAAACTCTACTGCCTCAGATTCATATTAGATAGGTAGACACACAAACAGCACAAAAAAACAAGGGAGCAAGTCACCCCAAACAAAGACACTCCAATAATCCATCAATATTACAAGAAATGTCAGAGAAGGAGTTCAGAATGTACATAGTTAAACTGATTTGTGAAATAAAGGATGGTATAAGGCATGAAATCAGAGAGAAAATACAGGAAGTGGAAGTTCACTTCAATAAGCAGGCAGAGATTCTGAAAAGAAAAAGCAAAATCTCAAAATGAAGAAAACAATATACCAAATTAAAAATTCAATAGAAAGCATCACTAACAGACTCCACCACTTGGAAGCAGAAACTCAGGCAATGAAGACAAAATATATAATCTTGAAAACAGAGTTGACCATAGAGAGAAGATGTTAAGAAACCATGAACAGAACTTCCAAGAGTTATAGGATAACATGGAAAGACCAAATTTAAGATTTAGCAGGATAGATAAAGGAGCAGAGATACAAACCAAAGAAATGTACAATCTTTTCAGTGAAATAATATCAGAAATTTCCCAAACCTAAAGAATGAAATGAAAATCAAATACAAGAGGTTAACAGGACCCCAAATGTACACAATTACAGCAGACCCACACCAAGGCATATTATAATGAATATGCCTAACATACAGAAAAAGAATAGAATTTTAAAAACTTAGAGAAAAACATCAGATAATATATAGGGGGAAACCAGTTTGGATCTCAACTGACTTGTCAACCCAGATCCTCAAATCTAGGAGGTCCTGGAATAGCATATATCAAACTCTGAAAGAAAATAGATGCCAAGCAAGAATCCTACATCCAGCAAAATTCAGCTTCAGATTTGAAGATGAAATAAAAACCCTCTATGATAAACAAAAGTCAATAGAATTTGCAAATATCCTGCACTACAGAACATTCTCAACAAAATATTCCATGAAGATCAAATGAAAAAAAAGTGAAAACCAAAAAAATGAGGAACTACACTAAAGGAAAAGCAATCAAAGGGAAAACAAAATCAAATTAAAAACTAGAAATAAACCAAAATGACCAGAATACAAATTATATCTCGATAATAACCTTGAATGTTAATAGCCTAAACTCATTAATCAAAAGACATAGACTGGCAGAGTAGATTAAAAAAGACCCAACAATATGCTGTCTCCAAGAAACTCATCTCAAAGACAAAGATTCACAGACTGTAGGTGAAAGGATGGGAAAAAACATATCACTCACATGGCTCATTAAAACAAGCAAGGGTTTCTATCCTCATATCAGACAAAGGGGACTTCTCACCCAAGTTAATCAGAAGAGACAAAGGAGGACATTTCATATTGTTTAAGAGAATTATACATCAACAAGACATAACAATCATAAATATATATACCCAAAACAGTGGAGCATATATGTACAGCAAGCAAATACTTGTCAATTTCAAGAATCAAAAAGACCTCAACAAAATAATACTGGGTGACTTTAACACACTCTCTCACTACTGGATAGATATTTTGAACAAAAACTAAAGAAAGAAACTAAATAACTAATACAATCAATAAGTTAGATTTAACAGACATATATAGAATATTTTATCCATCCATGTGCAAATATGCTTTCTTCTCAGCAGCACACAGATCCTTCTCTAAAGTAGACCATATATTATTCCACAAAAAATGGTTAGCAAATACAAAAGATAGACATAATACCCTGCATTCTATCAGATCACAACGGAATGAAATTAGACGTCAATGATAGAATAAAAAATAGGAGCTACACTAACACCTAGAGACTAAATAATATTATTGAATGATGAATAGATAGCAGAAGAAATCAGAGAGGACATAAAAATACTTAGACGTAAATGAGAATAGTGATACAGCATATCAAAATCTCTGGGACACTAGGAAGGCAGTACTAAGAGAAAAGTTTATTGCACTGAGCTCATTTATTAAGAGAGTAAAAAGTCAGCAAATAAATGACCTAACATTACATCTCAAAACCCTAGAAGAAGAAGAACAAATCAACACCAAACAGTAGAAGACAGGAAAACAATTAAAATCAGAGCGGAAATCAATGGAATTGAAACAAAAGAAAATATTTTAAAAATTGACAAAACATAAAGTTGGTTCTTTGAAAACAAAATAAATAAAATTGATAAGCCCTTAGCTACACTAATGAAGAGAAGGACAAAGAAAACTCAAATTGCTAAAATTTGTGATGCAAAAGGAAATATCATGACAGACACTACTGAAATACAGAAGATAATCAGAAAATATTTTGAAAATTTATACTCAAATAAAATAGGAAATCTCAAACACATCAACAAATTTCTAGAGACATGTGATCTATCCAAACTGAATCAGGGGACATACACAATTTAAACACATCAATTTAATACAATGAAATAGAAGATGTCATCAAAAGCCTACCAACCAAGAAAAGGCCAGGACCAGATGGATTCTTAGCCAAGTTCTACAAGACCTTTAAATAAGATTTAACACCAATATTCCTCAAATTATTCCATGAAATAGAATAGGAGGGAACCCTTCAAAACTCATTCTATGAAGCTAGTACCAACCTGATACCAAAACCAAACAAAAACACATCAAAGAAAGAAAACTTGAGAACAATCTCCCTGATGAACATACATGCAAATATTCTCAATAAAATTCTGACAAATGACATACAAGAAATATTACAAACACATTGCACCATAATCAAGTGGGGTCCATCCCAGGCATGCAAAGTTTGTTCAACATATGGAAATCAATAAACATAATTCATCATATGAATAGACATAAAGACAATAATCATATAATCATCTCAATAGATGCAGAAAAAGCATTTGACAAAATATAGCACCCTTCATGTTCAAAAAACTAGAAAAACTAGGGATAGTAGTAACATACCTTAACATTGTAAAGCTATATATACTCAACCGAAGGTCAACATCATTCTAAATGGAGAACATTTGAAAGCATTCCCTCTAAGAACTAGAATAAGACAAAGATGCCCTCTTTCGCCACTTCATTTAACATTATCCTTGAAACTCCAGCTAGACAAAAAAAAAAATTAAAAGGATATGAATAGGGAAAGAAGAACTCATGGAGATTCAAGATGGTGGGCTAGAGGAAGGTTGCATTCCTACTTGCTCCGTGGATTCCTACTTGCTCGGGATTCAAACAGCAGGAATATGGCTCTCAACGAGATTTTATATTCAAATCACATATAAGGAGTCCCCAGTCGCCGCTC
>JAJEJO010037406.1:0-10300 GCA_020662805.1 Glaucomys volans
GCTGTGTCTGTGGTGAGGAGGAAGCAGGGAGCATGCCA
Organism: Glaucomys volans; assembly: GCA_020662805.1. Lineage (NCBI taxonomy): Eukaryota > Metazoa > Chordata > Mammalia > Rodentia > Sciuridae > Glaucomys > Glaucomys volans. The sequence continues at coordinate 39 of JAJEJO010037406.1, forward strand.
ACAGCTGTGTCTGTGGGTTTGGGGTCAGGGGCAGGCAGTGAGCAGAGCTAAGCAGTCCCAGCAGGAAGTGCTCCTGGAGAGGGAGCCCTGCAGGGCCCTGCTCCTTCTGGGAGGATGCCTGCCAGGTGCCCTCCTGGGTCTGCCCCTTGGCTTCCTCCCTGGAGCCATGGTGGCTTCTGGGCCTTGGCAGGGCCCTCTTTTTGCTTCCCTTTGGTAGGACCCGAGGTCTCTGAGGTGTTGGCCCTGGGCTGTGTCCCCTTGGAGGCCTCTTACCTAGCTGCGCACCTCGCTTCTCAGTGCTCTCAGAGCTCCACACTCATCTGCCTCCTCCATGGAGCAAGTGAAGAGCAATAGGTGCGAGGCCTGAGCTGGGCCCAGCCAGTCCTGCATGCTTCAGGCTGCAGGGGCAACACTGCTGGACGCTGAGGACCTGCCAGGCCTGCCCAGCGGCTGCCAGCAACATGGATGTCTTCTTGGAGCCCCCCCAGCCCCAGAAATAACCCACTTTGAGGCCCAATTAGAGGAGCAGCCACAACCAAGGGAACCCTCAGATTCTTTTTTTTTTTAACCAGGGGTTGCATAGGGGGCTTAACCACTGAGTCACACCCCCAGCCCTTTTGAAATGTTTTGTTTTTTAAATTTTTTTGTGTGGTGCTGAGGATCACACCCAGTGCCTCACACATGCTAGGCATGCGCTTGACCCCTGAGCTGCAGTCCCAGCCCTACGTATTTTATTTAGAGAGAGTCTCACTGAGTTGCTGAGGCCAGCTTTGAATTCATGATCCTCCTGGCTCAGCCTCCCAATGTATTCTTTTTGAATGTTGAATGAATCTTGCATTTTTGGGATAAATCCTGATTGCACTTTTAACTGTTGCTAGATTTGGTTTTATTTATTCAGGATTTTTATGTCTGTGTCCTAAAGGGTGTGTCTGTGTGATTTGTTTTCTGTTAATGTTTTTTTCTGACTTTGCACATGATTTGGGAAGCCTGTTTTATGGAAGAGTTTGGTGGAATTAGTATTAACTATTCCTTGAATGTTTGGTGGGCTGCACAAAGCCAGCTGGGCTTTCTTCTTTCTCCCAGTGACAGACTTATTTTATTCTATTTTATTTATTTATTTATTTTTCCAGGACTGGGGATTGAACCCAGGGCCTTGTGTTTGCAAGATAAGCACCTCTACCAACTGAGCTATATCCCCAGCCCCCAGTGACAGATTTTTAAAAAAATATTTAAAATAAAAATCAACCTTTCCCCCAAGAACATCCCAAATAAACAGAAAACAATGTACGAGTGCACCAGGGTAGGGTTTTAGCTCTGTGAGACTTGAGGGGACAGGATGAAGGAAGGAAGAAAACAGGGAAACCAATTTTGGTTTTCTTAATTCTATCCATATAAATATATTCATGAAGACCAAAACAAAGGAAAAAGCTTGGACGGGTAAGAAAATAGGAGCCTGAAGAGTGTGGGACCCTCCCAGTTCTAAACTGGGAGACCAAAAACTGAGAAATTAATTCCATGGTGGGAGAAGAGATTAAAGATGCTAGAAGAGGGTGGGAAGCAGAAAGGGACCAGCTAGGGAAACATGGGGACCTTGGCAGGGGAGCAGCGAGTCTGTCTCCCTCTTCATCCCTCACACCTTGGCCTCCTGCTCAACTTGATTCTTCTCCTTGCCTTGGTCAGCCAGGGTCCTCAGGCCTCCTCTACCCTGTCCAAACCTCTGCTACCTCTTCAAGGGAGGTGGCCCACTCTGCTCTAGGATCCTCAGGCCATTGTTCTTTTCAGGCCACTTGAATTTTGAAGGTACTCATGGAGTTGTTGAGGTGAAGGGAAACATTTAGAGCAGTGGGGGTGGAAGCAGGGACATGGCCACAAGAGTATACAAGCAGGGACAACTAAGTGACACTTTCTCAGCACCCTCCGCCCACCCCAGCATCCTTGAGTCACTGGGTCTTTGTACCAGACCTGATGACCTGATTGAAGTTTGTCCACCTCAGTAAGGAAGGTGCCCCACAAGGTCAGTCACCTCCAGCACCCACCTCAGGGCAACACCCCATCCCCAGGTCATTGGAGGCACATTTGTGTGTTAGTCTCTTGCTCTTGCTCATGGTTTCCATGTGTCAATTTCTATCTGTCCATGGTGCACTAAGTCCATTGACCTGGGAGCAAGGGACAGCAGATGGACAGACTGTACTGTAATGGCTGGTCCCAAAGAGAGGGGTGCCATCAGCCCGTGCTGGACCCCCAGGTTGGGGCAACTGTGTGAGAACAGAAGGAACTGAGTCCTGGGCTGGTGCTGCTGAGGCTGACAACAGGAGAGGGTGCTGGAGACTGGGTAGGAGATATGACAGGGGTGCTACTCATTGGGTGTTGGTTCGGGGGGCTCCTGTCAGGATGCTACAGACCTCCAGGTGTCTGATCCCACCAGTCCATGCTGTAGTATTTACAGTGATCCCAGTGGAATGCGGCTCTGGAGGCAGGTCTATGTTTGATGTTTGGCTCCATGAGCAGCACACCTGGTCCAGAGGGTGGGACTCTTGAGTATCTGAGCTGCGGCTTCTGTGAGGGACCAAGGGAGCGAAGGAGGCTGAGGCGTCCGGGACTGCTCAGAGCAGGGAGGTTGCAGAAACCCCACAGATTGGCTCACACCATTCTGCTCAGCTGGGGGGATCCTGCTGGCCACACTGCTGCAGCCACTTCCAGGAGGACTTCCTGCACATACTGGCTCCCAGAGACCAGCATGCATTGCTAGAAAGGCAGCTGGACCACAGTTGGTGTGGTCACCCTCTAGGATGGACCTGAGGAAGCAGGCACTGGTGTGTACCAAACCACAGGCCTCACCTGCCCACTCCCATGCTGCCCCTCTGGTGCTGAGCAAGCCTTGCTCTGGGCTGCTGGCCCCCAGGCACGCCTTGGTAAAGCCACTATCTAGGCATCAGGGCCATTAACCAGGCTACCAGGATGGCTGAGGCAGCTCTTTCTCACTTTGGGGGCAGCAGACTACTGAGCAAGAGGGAGAGGTTGATATTGCTGGCTGGGGTGAGGTACTGAGCCCAGATCTGTTGAGGAGGGGACTGCTTGTAGCCTGTGGTAGGAGGACTTGAACAGGGGTACATGGCTAGAGGCAGAAGTGGGAGGAGCTTTCTTGTGGGAGCCATGGTGAAGCTTGTCTGCTGAGGATGCTGGGAGGTATGTAGGGGCTGGGACAGATCCCGGGGTGGGCAGGCTGCTTCAGTAGCACCTGGGTGGCTAAGGCTCATTTATTTAGAGGGGTTGCTGAGGCCACCTGCCTGTGACATCATGAGACAATTCAGAGACGACTGAGAGGCATGGATGGAAAAACAGGAAGAAAAACACAAGGGAGAAGGCTCCCAGTAGACTAGGCGGAGGCAACCAGGCATCTGGGGCGTCTAGTGCCATCCTGGCCCAGAGGCCCTTCCTGCACTGCCACCTTCACTGCTGCCAATGCTGTCACCTTGAGTGAGGATAGAGATTCCACTGCAGCTTCTGGTGACAATGACAGAGCCACCAGAGTTCAAGGTGGTGGCTCCAGGGACCCGAGTTCCCTGTGTCTGCTCTGCTCTGGTGGCTGCTTGAGAGGCAGCTCAGCCCTTGTTGGTTCCCACTGATGTCATTTAGATCCTGATTCTGGCCACCTTGATGATCATCTTGGCCTCTCCTTTCTTGAATCTCCTTTCAAGTCCCTGCGTTCTCCTCGTTCAGTATGTGTTCTGGGAACCTCTGTTCAGGGATTTGCATGTTACTGGCTTTGTGGATGAGGACTGCTTTCCCAGTCTGGTCAACATTGTGGTCCATCCCCAAATAGGCCGGTTAATAGCATTCTGTGGTGTAAGGTCATCTGCGGGACTGCTTGCATTCCTCATCCATGTCATTTATTCCAGAACCTCCTGTTCTAGTTTTAGCAACAGGATGCTGTCCCTTAGGTTCTTTTTCAGTGTATTTGCAACAAATACCTGTAGGTCTATTCCAGTGGGAACCACATATTCCTGACCTGAGTCGCTGGATGGTGTCTTCTTTGGGAACTTTTTTTTTGTCCTTCTTTCTCAGAGACATCTTTTGGGGCCTTGTCCAAGGGCAGCTGTTGCATAATTCAATTATATCCCAGGTATTTAGTGGCTCATCAGCAAATGAGGTGGAGGTTCCTCCACAATGCCAGGCTGCACACCAACTTCAGCTTGGAATAGACCTAGCCCTTCTCCAGGCATGGCCATGGGTGGATGTCCACTTATCCTGTCTCCTGATGCAAACCAGCATCTCACCCTCCCTCTCAGTTTCTTCCTTACTTGGAATCTTAGGTATAAACTTGTTTTCCAGCAGTTTTTTTTTCCTTTCTTCTGATTCTTCCACTGTTTCCAGGGTCTCTCTGAGTAATGTGATTGTCAGATGATCTTCAAAAGAATTCAGTCACCCCTGCTGACTCCTGGATAAAGGCTTAGCCTCCCTGAGTCCAGTGCCGTGATGACGTCACATGTAAGTGACACATCTCACTCATGGCTGTGACTGGTGCAGCTCCATTCTGACAGCCAGTGGTGGGCTCTTCTTGGCAGGGGATGGGGAGAGAAAAAGGGCTTGGCAGAGGGGAAGATGAGGGGGTACCTAATGCAGAAGGAGAAAAGGAGCACTGGGATGTAGCTCAGAGGCTGAGCACTTGCCTAGTATGTGCAAGGCTCTGGGTTCAATTTCCAGTGCTGCCAAAAACGAGCCAGAAAGAGAGAGGACGTAAGATGGGGAAACCAGAAACAGGTCTTTTGGGTGGGCTTTTAACTGCTGCTTCTGGGTCAAGTGAGCCACATATAGGGATAAGAATAGAGCTCCAACTCCAACTAGTGTGAGCATTAAAAAAAAAAAAGTATAGTTTCCTGGGACTTCAGGTATGGTTTGATCCAGGCATGCACAAAACACCCACAAGGCTGGGCCTCTCCATCTCTGGTACGGTGTCCTTCCATATTGACAGGTTCTCTCCACCTGCCAGTGCTGTTAGCCACCTCCAAAGCATTCTCCTTGGTTCTGTTGGGGATACAGGCCCACATCTGGGCTATGGCCCACCCCAGTGAGGTGGAAATGCCTAGAAATAAAAAAGGTGCTGAGCAGAATAAAAGTTACCATTGTTACATGTTTTAGAGACAAAATTGAACAGTCCCCTGTGTATTGACATGGTATGGTGGGAGGTGGGGATCTTCCACCATTTGGACCCATGCTAATTCCCAAATATGGCTCAAGCCACCCTGGACCCACCATGAACCTGTGTCAAAAGGAGGGGGCGGGGCTTTGCAATCGGACTTGATCACCTCCCACTTCTGTCACCATGTGACCACGGATATGTGCCTCCACCTCTCTGAGCCTTGCTCTCCTCATCTGCAAACTAGGGGTGGACCGCAGTGTTGGGAAGGGATGGATCAATGTGAACAGGGACTCGGCCACCCTGTTTGGTCACCTTTCCTCCAGAGAAGCTGCCCTTTAACCAAGTGTATGGACAGGACCTCTGTATAATTTTGTTAAAGCCTTTCGGAGCTTCAAGAAGGGGAAGACTGAGAACCACAATCCAGCCTGGACTCCGCACCACTGCATCCCCGACTGCTCCTGAGCTGGGATGGCTCTCCAGGTCTCAGCTGCTATCTGAGGACAGGGGCTCCCAGGCACTGCCAGGAGGCAGCCGGCCTTTTCTGCTCTGTGCAATGAGTCAAAGCCAACAAGCTTCCTTCAAAAAATAGTTTATTGTGGGTGTTCCTTGGGCCCACTGACCAGGGCGGCAGCTACTGACCGGCCTGTCTTTCCTCCAAAAGCAAGAGGCCTGCAGCTCCCAAGCAGCACCACCCTGACCCCCAGCCTCTCGGGGGGACAACAGGTGATTCGGGTTTCTTCTGTCCCTCCACGCCCCACACCACCTTCCTCTGCCAGCATCGTGACTTGCTGATGTCCAGCCTTTTTCTTCCCTCAGACACGCTCAAGCATCCTGCCTTGGGGGCCTTCCATGGGCTCCTCACTCGTTTCCCACTGGCCTGGCATAATGTTCAGTGTCCCCAGACGAACTGCTCAGCACAGCGGCCGGTGGTGGCCAGCTCCTCCAACCCCAGCACAGGCACAGATGGGAGGGACCAGCTTGTGCAGCCCACAGAGCCAGGGGCTGGGGAGGCATCACAGAGCTCCTCCTGAGCAGATTGGCAGGAGTCCAGTCCTTGGTCACCACCGGCTCTGCCCTCAGTGCTGGACGCCACCATGGACATGGAGGCAGCAGGTGAAGAGGGGACAGTGAAGTCCTCAAGGGGGAGGTGGCAGTGACCTCAGCCATGACATTAGTGAGCAAGCCAGGCCAGGAGTCTGGGGGAGACTCTGTACTCCCAGATCAGGACTGAGCATCAGGTCCTGCAGGGTCTTTGTCCTCCTTGGAGAGAGGGGTGGACAGAGCTCTTGAGCCCCAGAAAAGACCCCTCCGAAGGCCTGGAGCCCCTGGCCCTTCCGCTCATTTGGTTTTCTCTGAAGAAGAGACTGCTCATGAGCACTGACCATCCTAGCGATTCACTAGGGCTGCTTGGGAATTAAATTCCATTTTATTCTCTTAATAATTAAAAAAAATTATTCATACCTTTTCCCAGAAGGCGAGGCAGGATCTGCATACAGCTCTTTACAAAAATAGGGTTCCTCTGCTCTTGCCTCTGGTTTTCTCTCCACCCTGGCCTCTTTATTCTGCTGAAATATATGCTTATGTCTAGTGCTGGTCTTGGAGTAATAAAAAGACTCATGATCTGATAGAAAAGGAGCTGCAAAACATCCAGACCCTGCATTCCAAGATCCCCACAGCAGGAGGAGGTCAGGACTTAGCAGTTCAATGCAATTCAGTGACGGAGCAAAAATGTCTGAGAACTTCCTGACGGTGGAGAGGAGGCGACTCTTGAGCGTGAGGGACACCCCCAGCCTTTTCTTGGGACAGGGGTGGGCCAAGGATCTGCAGATCCATCAGCGTAAGTCTGCCCAACACTGCATTTCTTTTACAAAGCAAGCCCCCTGAGGTCCTGTCTAGGCCTGTGGCCGGTGGGCAGGTTCTCTCGCCCGGGGCCTGGAGTGGCCTGGCGGTGCTCAGGTGGACGCTGGGCTCTCGGCAGAAGACAGCAGCTGAGCCACCTGGGTGCGCTCTGAGGGGCTGATGTGCTGGCTCAAGTGCACAACGCAGTCCATGGCCACCTCAGGGTTCTCCTGGACCAGACTGCAGGGGGGAAGAGAAGGGCCAGGTCACTCCTGCCACTAGTCCAGGGCCCCTAGGTGGCAGAGTCCTTGGCCCTGTCCTCTTTCTGGGCAAGCTCCTGATTCCCTTCCTTCTGTGACCCCAAGGGGGTGGGGGTGACATGGTCATGGGGTCAGGACACCTCAAGGTAGCACCTTCCTCACTGGTCACTGGCTGTGTGATGTGCCCTCTTTTATTTTTATTTTTGGAGCTGGGGATTGAACCTGGGGGTGCTCTACCAGTGAGCGACATCCCCAGCCCTTTCTATTTTTTGAGACCATGTTGTTTAGGGCCTTGCTGAGTTGTTGAGGCTGGCTTCAAACTTGTGGTTCTCCTGCCTCTGCCTCCTCGTCCCTGGGATGACAAGTGTGATGTACACTGAGGTTAGGGACATCCAGCTTCATACCCTCCTTAAATGGGGTCCCATTGCCCTCTTAGCTGCCTCCAGGGCCCTGGGGCAATGGGTGTCCTCTGGAAAGGCTGGCAGTGGGACAGGAACCCACAGCTTCAGGTCTAGTGGGAATGTAGATTCTCTAACCAACCAGCTGTGACATGGGACAAGTCACCTTCCAGATTCCAGCAAGGATCACAAGTGAAAGGCATCTTGTGCATCTCTGTGGAACCCCAGGGCTCTGTGCCTCCTGCTGCCCCGTGTGCTGGGAGAGGGGGTGACCTCAGTACCAAAAGCAGGGTGGATTCAAGTGGCCGAGGGGAGCTGGGAGCTGGAGAGCCAGTCCAGGGCCGGGGGCAGGCAGGCACTCACCCTCGGATGGTTTTGAGGACAGAGTCGCGCTTCAGGTACTTGATGTTCTCCCCAATGGTGGAGCGCAGGCCGTCCCCCGCCTGCCAGTGCTGCTCCAGCCACTGGACAGCCACCTGGTTGTTGTCCCACAGGTAGGCCTGGGGAGGGGCACAGGCTGCCTCAGACGGGGATCCTGCTGTAGGGCAGGCTGCCCGAGGCCTGCTCCCAGGCATCCCCAGCCTCCTCCCTGCCCCAGGCCCACCTGGACGGCCCCTTCGGTCTCCACGAACCAGCGGCGCAGCATGGACTGCATGTGCTCCTGGCTGAGCTCGCCGCTGGCACGCAGGATCTCCTGCTTGACCTGGTCTTCCAGGAGGAGGCGGCGCAGGCGCCAGTACAGGAAGGTGCGCGCTGTCCTCCACTCCAGGACGTCCTGCAGGCGAGCGGGGTGTTAGCGCGGGAGAGGCACAGGACAGTGGCCGACCAGAGCCGTCCTGCTCGTGACCCTCCCCAGTTACACAGTGCGTGGGGGCGGGAAGCACTGCCTGAGAGGGGGTGGAGCCAGCCTACCAGGAGGCCAGGTCACAGGGCCACAGGTGACAAGATGTTCTCTGTCCAAACCCAGCACCACCCAACACAGGAGAACGTTCCAGCAAGGGAAGCTGGCAAGCAGTGGCGGTGATTAGGGGATGTCCTCTTGGGGGCGGGGCATTAGGCCCGGGCTTGGGCTTGGGTGACTGCGGGCGGGAAGGAGGGCCACGCAGTTGTAAGGGATCACACAGGTGCCCAAACTTGGAGCCACTGGCTCCCGCCCGGGGGGTGTATCATTGTCCGGGTGGGTGAGCATCGTTTTTTTAAAGCTCCCCAGGTGATTCTCAGGTCGACCCTCCTAACCCCTGAACCCAAATCTCCTCCAGGTGTGGGAACCCGGCAGTCTTGGGGTCTTTCCCACAGGGCCTTACAGAGATGACACCCTTCTCCAGCATCCTGCCCGGCGTGTCATGGAGGTCTGCGAACTGCACCGCCACCTGGTGGTAGATGGGCAGCAGCTGCTCCTCGCGAGCCTTCAGTCGGGCCTCCAGGTCCTTGCGGTCCTTCTCCGGGAGCTGGGACGTCCCTGCAGGGAGCAGACAAGCCGGTCAGGACTTCAGGGAGACCTCAGAAGATAGCTACGTGAGGCTGGAGCGGGGAATTTTTTTTTTTTTTTGAGAGTGCATGAAAAGCTTTTGCAGGACAGGACTTGCTCCATGAGACATAGGGGTTTAATGTTGATGTTCCCCCAAAATCAAGCTACTTCTGCGGCTCAGGAATAGACTCACAACTGCAGGACAGCATCCTACATGCAGCTTTAAATCTGACCCCTTCTATCAGACCCTCTGTGCTTCATAGCATACCATCAATTACTGTTTTAATACACGTTATAAAATGCAGGGAACTTTATAACAATTCTATACTCATTTGACAACTTAGATGAAAGAGATTTCTTGAAATGCCCAATCCAGCAAAGCTCATCTGGGAGGAAACAGATAATGAAAAGAGACCAATAAGAGCAGGGCACAGTGGTGCACACCTGTAATCCCAGCAGCTCAGGAGGCTGAGGCAGGAGGAGCTCAAGTTCAGAGCCAGCCTCAGCAACTTAGCCAGATCCTGTCTCTAAATAAAATATAAACAGGGCTGGGGATGTGGCTTAGTGGTTGAGTGTCCCTGGCTTTAATCCCCAGTACCAAAAAAAGAAAAAGAAAAAAAGAAAGAGGGGGGGACAGGGAGGAAAGGAAAGAAAGGAAGAAAGATAGTCCTACAAGAAGAAGATTTCATAGTTAGAAACTTCCTATCAAAGATTTAAAGAAATAATGCCATTTGTACCCAAACCCAAAATATAGACTTCCAAATCACTAAGGTCAGCATTACCCTGATGCCAAAACAAAGAAATCACACACACTTGGCAATAAATCTCGTGGAAAACATAGTTATAAAGATGTTGCCATGGGCTGGGGTTGTGGCAGGTGGAAGAGCACTTGCCTACCACGTGTGAGGCACTAGGTTCAATCCTTGGCAGATATAAATAAAATAAAGGTCCACTGACAACTAAAAAATATTTTTTTAAAAAAAGGACTTCCCTCTACAACATGGATTCTTTAAAATAAATAAATAAATAAAAAATAAAAGATGTTGCCATTATGTGGAGACCAGATACGGACATTCAAAGAGACTACCTCCTGCAGACCACAAATGAGACAAAACTGGTAAAATTCCTGACATCCAAATGGAAATTCTAAAGGGACA
>JAJEJO010037414.1:0-23122 GCA_020662805.1 Glaucomys volans
AGCAGTAGAAGACAGGAAATAATTAAAATCAGAGCTGAAATTAATGATATTGAAACAAAAGAAAAATCCAAAAAAATTGACAAAAATTGGTTCTTTGAAAAAATAAATAAAATTGTTAAACCCTTAGCCACACTAATGAAGAGAGAGAGAAAACTGAAATTAGTAATATTCATGATGAAAAAGGAAATATGATGGGCATTACTAAAATAAAAAAGATAATCAGAAACTATTCTGAAAATTTATAGTTCAATAAAATAGAAAATCTTGAAGACATTGGAAAATTTTTAGAGATGTATAATCTACCCAAATTGAATTAGGAGGGCATACCCAATTTAAACAGATCAATTTCAAGCAATGAAGACACCATCAAAAACCTACCAATCAAGAAAAGCCAAGGACCAGATCAATTCTCAGCTGAGTTCTATAAGACCTTCAAAGAAGAATTAACACCAATATTTATCAAATTATTCCATGAAATAGAAAAGGAGGGAACCCTTTCAACTCAATCTATGAAGCTAGTATTACCTTGGTACCCAAACCAAACAGATACATCAAGGAAAGAAAACCTCAGACCAATATCCCTGATGAACACAGATATTGAGAATAAAAATTCTCAATGAAATACTGGCAAATCACATACAAAAACATATTTAAAAGTTGGTGCTCTGTGATCAAGTGGGGTTCATCCCAGGGACGCAAGGTTGGTTCAACATATGGAAATCAATAAACGTAATTCATCACATCAATAGACTTAAAGACAAGAATCATGTGATCATCTCAATAGTTGCAGAAAAAGCATACATATAGCACCCCTTCATGTTCAAAACACTAGAAAAACTAGGAATAGTAGGAAAATACCTCAACATTGTAAAAACTATCAATGCTAAACCCAAGTCCAACATCAACATCATTCTAAATCATTTTTTTCATCAAAACATTAAAAGCATTCCCTCTAAGAACTGGAACAAGACAGGGAGGCCCTCTTTCACCACTTTTATTCAACATCATCATCATCCTTAAAACTCTAGCCAGGGGGCTGGGATATAGCTCAGTTGGTAGAGTGCTTGCCTCACAAGCACAAGGCCCTGGGTTCAATCCCCAGCACCACAACAACAACAACAACAACAAAAACTCTAGCCAGAACAATTAGGTGTAAGAAATAAATTAGAGGGATATGAATAGGAAAAGAACTCAAACTGTCACTATTTGCTAATGATATGATTCTGTATTTAGAAGATCCAAAATATTCTACCAGAAAACTTCTAGAATTCATAAATAAATTCAGCAAAGTACAGGGTATAAAATTAACACCCATAAATCAAATACATCCTATATATCAGTGATGAATCCACTGCAAGAGAGATTAGGAAAACTAGCCCATTTACAATAGCCTCAAAAAATAAAATACTTGGGAATCAATCTAACAAAGAAGGTGAAAGATCTCTAAAATGAAAACTACTACAGAACACTAAAGAAAGAAATTGAAGAAGACCTTAGAAGATGGAAAGCTCTCCCATGCTCTTGGATAGGCAGAATTGACATTGTCAAAAGCATTATTTAGATTTAATGTAATTCCTATTAAAATCCAAATGACATCCTTCATAGAAATAGGAAAAGCAATCATGAAATTCATTTGGAAAAAATAAGAGACCCAGAATAGCCAAAGCAATCCTTAGAAAGGAAAGTGATACAGGAGGTATCACAATACCAGACCTTAGATTATGCTACAGAGCAATAGTAACAAAAAAGGCATGGTATTGGCGCCAAAACAGATATGTAGACCAATGATGCATAATTGGAGACACAGAGACAAACCCACATAGCTACAGGTATCTCATACTAGACAAAGGTGCCAAAAACATTCACGGAAAAGAGATAGCCTCTTCAACAAATGTTGCTGGGAAAACTGGAAAATCCACATGTAACAAAATGAAATTAAATCCCTATCTCTCACCCAGCACAAAACTCAACTCAAAGTAGATCAAGAATTTAGACACAGTGCCGGGCATGGTGGCTCACACCTGTAATCCAAGCGATTTGGGAGGCTGAGTCGGGAGGATCGAGAGTTCAAAGCCAGCCTCAGCAACTTAGCGAGGCCCTAAGCAACTTGAGACCCTGTCTCTAAATAAAATACAAAATAGGGCTGGGGATGAGGTTCAGTGGCCGAGTATCGTCCCTGAGTTCAATCCCTGGTTCCAAAAAAAAACAATTTAGACACCAGAACAAAAACCCTGTGCCTAATAGAAGAAAAAGTCGGCCCAAATCTCTACCATTTCTTCTTAGGAACTGACTTCCTTAATATGACTCCTAAAGCAAAAGAAGTAAAATCAAGAATCAATAAATGGGATGGATTCAAACTAAAAAGCTTCTTCTTAGCAAAGGAAATAATCAATAACTTGAAGAGAGAGTCTACAGAATGGGAAAAAAAATCTTTATACATGCACCTCAGATAGAGGACTAATCTCCAGAATATATAAAGAACTCAAAAAACTTAATACCAAAAAATCAAATAACCCAATCAATAAATGGGCTAAGGAACTGAACAGACACTTCACAGAAGAGAGATAATTTATCAAAAACACATGAAAAAAATGTTCATCATCTCTTGCAATTAGAGAACTGCAAATTAAAACTAAGATTTAACCTCACTCGAGTCAGATGGCAATTATCAAGAATAAAAACAATAATAAGGGTTGGTAAGGAGCGAAAGGTACACTCATACATTGCTGGTGGGACTGCACATTGGTGCAACCACTGTGGAAAGCAGTATGGACATTCTTCAGAAAAATTGGAATGGAACCACCATTTGACCCAGCAATCCCATGCCTCGCTTTATACCTTAAGGATTTAAAATCAGTATACTACAGTGACACAGCCACATCAATGCTTACAGCAGCTCAATTCACAATAACTAAACTATGGAACCAACCTAGGTGCCCTTCAACAGATGAATGGATGAAGAAAATGTGGTATATATACACAAAGGAATATTACTCAGCCTTAAAAGAGAATGAAATTATGGCATTTGCCAGCAAATGAATGGAACTGGAGACTATTATGCTAACAGAAATAAACCAGTTGCAAAGATCCAAAGGTGGAATGTTTTCTCTGATATATGGATGCTAATTCACAATAAGAATGGCAGGGAGACTAGATCTACTTTGGATTAGGCAGAGGGAAGTGAAGGAAGGGGAGGGGTTCTGGGGGTAGGAACGATAGTAGAATGAATCAGACATTATTACCCTGTGTGCATATATGATTACACAACTGGTGTGATTCTACATCATGTACAACCAGAAGAATGAGAAGTTATACTCCATTTATGTATGATGTTCCAAAATGCATTTTAAAACTGTCATGTAAAATTAATTAGAACAAATAATAAATTTTAAAAAGAGAATAGGTGTGCTTATACATGCATGCAAATATAAAAGTTTATATATATTTAAATATAAATTGTATTAAATAATGAACACTAACATTAAAAATAGTCTGTAGAGCAATCATTGAAATAATATGTGAAAGTTTTGCAAAGACAGGATGTTCTTGTTTACTTCTTTATGCTGAGAATCTAAGCATACCTGGCCTATGATAGGTATTTGGCTATTATTTATGAAGATCATAAACTATGATAAAAATAAAGGAATATTAAGTATCATTACAAATGGTTCGATAAGCCCTGTGAGTTTCTTGATAAGATGCCACTTAAAGGACATAGCACTATCTATAAATGTTCTTGCCCAAATTGCTGAATCTCAATCTAATGAAGGGTTCAGAATTAATTTCCATTTTACAAGAAATAGCAGGAGAGAGGGACAATTAAATGATGCTTCAAGTAAGCAATCAGAGAAATGCAGAATCTGGGGCATTCTATAGGACAGTTGACCTGGTTTCTGCAAGTCAATGCTGTAGGGAAAAAAAGAGAAAGGGGGGAAAAAAGAGAGAAAGGGATCTAAAAGATTTAACAACTAAATACAATATGTATGTCTTGTTTGAATTGTGATTCAAACATATCACTTGTAAAAAGAGATTTTGAAACAATTGTGGAAATTTGTTTATGGACTTGTATTAGATGACATCAAAGAATTATTGTTAATTTTGTTAAATATCATAAGTGTCCAAATTTTTCACACACTTATTGAAGCATGTAGGGATAAACTTATATATGCTTTAATATTTGATTCAGAAATGCCTCAGCAAAGAAAAATCCAAGGCAAAAGGAAGAGATATATAATGGCAAAATATTTGTAATTGAGTGTGGATGATGTGTATGTGGGGTTCATTATCTGTTTTATTTTTGTATATGTTTGAAATTTTTCATATAAAGGAAATAGAGAATAGAGCTCATTTTCCAATTTTTTCTATAATTTTAAGACTTAAGTATATTTAAGATTTGTCATTATGGTGTCCACATTGACATGGAGAAATACTTGTTGTGGAACATGGTGAAATGGTGGAAAATGCACTGCCTCAGAAGTTGGACAAGTGTGGTTTGAATCCTTACTGCACCCCAAGCCCCTGTGGAGGGAGGAGCATTGCTGAGCAGACGGGGAGATATGGCTAACAATTGTGTTTGTGTGTGTTTGTGTTGGGGTGTTCATGTAGGGGTTGCTATGTCAAGACTGAAGCAAATACCCTCCAGGAGTCTTATTTTCATATTATTTTCTCCAACACAATTTCATCAGTCATCATGACTGTCTTGTCAACAAATTATCCTAAAAGAAAATTGTTGGGAAACTGTCACTTCGGGAGGTTGTGCCCTGAAGGCATGTGTGCTCTCTCTCCTTTCTCTCTCCCTAGCAAGAGATTGAGACTGGAGAAGTGGGTAGGGACCAGACCACGCAGAGCATTATAGACTATGCCAAGGGTTTTCGTCCTGATCCCGAAGCAAAGGCAAATTGGGTTTAAACAGGGTACATGTGGGATATGATTGGTTTTGTGTTCTGAAATGACAACTTTGAAGTGTGGAGAATAGATTGGAAGGGGCCAGAGTGCATACATTTAGCTGTGTTTGGAGCTCAAGTTATGGACCATGTGAGAGAGAGTGGGTTAGGGTGGTAGTAGGAGTGGATCTTGAGGGGAGTAGGTGATCTGAAAGACATTGAAGAGGTAAAATGAATAGGACTTTGTAACACTGAATATGGTAGAGTGAGAAGGTGAGGCTAAACATGATAGGTATCCGACTTGCAGAACCAACTGGATGGTGTATGAATTCACTCAGAGATTGCTGGAGGAGGACCACATTTTAAGGAGCGAAAGAACGATTTTGGTTTGGGGAATGTCAACTTTGAGTGTAAGGTGCCTTTGGTACATATAAGAAGTGAGGTCAACAACGTAGTTCAGTGTGGAAGAGCTCAGATGAAGAGCAGTGTAAGCTTGGTGGATGGATGTTTCCATGTGATTGTGCTAGGGCTGCAGCGTATGCAAACATTTCACAGCTATACTACCTCTGAGAAGCGAGCCCTCATAAACCCACAAACAGCTTTGTTTTATTTGTTTCACAAATGAGCAGGTTCATTTTTATAGGAAAGCAGTTACCTTTCTTCTGCTTTTTATTTTTTATTGCAAATGTGTTGGAATTCTGGCAGTAGCCAAGACTCGTTGGAGTCTAGTGTGCCTTTGTTTTCTCCTATCATCACAGTTTCTCTTTTTCATGATGTGAATTTGCTAGTTACTAGTTAGATCAACTTACCACTGAAGGAAATTAATTGCTCTGGAATTATAATTTAGCAACCTCTAGCCAGGAATGCCCCTCTCCACTCCATTAGAGAAAACCTCCAGAGAACTGTTAAAATTATCTTTAGATCTCAAGTACATTCAGGTATGGGCAGGAGGTGGGTAGTGGTGTGGTGATGAGAGTGCCATTTCTGATTGCACTTTTAAAGAATGTCTGTAGAATGTTGCTTCTGTAAATAATTTTGTCTCTTAAAATGCCATAACTTACCAGGCACAGTGACTTGTGCCTGTACTACCAGTGGATTGGGAGGCTGAGGCAGGAGGATCCCAAGTTCAAAGCCAGTCTCAGCAACTTGGTGAGACCCTAAACAACTTAGTAAGACCCTGTCTCAAAATAAAAAATAAAAAGGGTGGAAAAATAAGAAACCCAGAATAAACAAGGCAATCTTTAGCAAGAAGAGTGAAGCAGGAGGCATTACAATACCAGACTATAAACTAACTACACAGCAATAGTAACGAAAACAGTATGGTATTGGCACCAAAACAGATATGTATATCAATGGTACAAAGTAGAAGACACAGAAAAACCCACATAAATACAGCTATCTCATACTAGACAAAGGTGCCAAAAACATACATTGAAGAAAAGATAGCCTATTCAACAAATGGTGCTGGCAAAACTGGAAATCCGTATGTAACAAAATGAAATTAAACCTCTATCTCTCACCCTGCACAAAAATCAACTCAAAGTGAATCAAAGACTTAGGTAGAATAGAGACCCTGCACCTAATAGAAGAAAAAGTAGGCCCAAATCTTCACCATGTTGGCTTAGGACCTGACTTATTTTAACAAGATTCCTAAAGCATGAGAAGTAAAATCACGAATCAATAAATGGGATGGATTCAAACTAAAAAGCTTCTTCTCAGCAAAGGAAACAATCAATAACGTGAAGAGAGGGCCTACAAAGTAGGAGAAAATCTTTCCCACATGCACCTCAGTTAGAGTACTGATCTCCAAGATATATAAAGAACTCAAAAAACTTAACACCAAAAAATCAAATAACCCAGTTAATAAACGGGCTAAGGAACTAAACAGATACTTCACAGAAGAAATATAGCTGATCAACAAACATGAAAAAATGTTCAGCATCTCTTGCAATTAGAGAAATGCAAATTAAAACTAAGATTTCATCTCACTCCAGTCAGAATGGTAATTATCAAGAATACAAGTAATAATAAGTGTTGGCAAGGATCGGGGAGAAAGGTACACTCATACATTGCTGGTGGGACTGCACATTGGTGCACCCACTGTAGAAAGCAGTATGGACATTCCTCAGAAAATTTGGATGGGAACCACCATTTGACCCAGTTATCCTACTCCTCAATTTATACCCAAAGGACTTAAAATCAGCACACTACAGTGATGCAGCCACATTAATGTTTATAGCAGCTCAATTCACAATAGCTAACCTGTGTAACCGAACAAGATGCCCTTCAACAGATGAATGGATAAATAAAATGTGGTACATACACACAATGGAATATTACTCAGCCTTAGAGAAGAATGAAATTATGGCATCTTCCAGTAAATGGATGGAACTAGAGAATATTCTGCTAAGTGAAATAAGCCAATCACCCCAAAACAAAGGCCAAATGTTTTCTCTGATAAGCAGATGCTAATCCATAGTGGGGGGTGGGTAGAGAACAATGAAGGAATTTTGGATTATGCAGAGGGGAGTGAGGGGAGGGGCGAGGCAGTGGGGATTGAAAGGATGGTAGAATGAGACAGACATTATTACCCTATATACATGTATGATCACACCACTGGTGTGACTCAGCACCAGGTACAGCCAGAGGAATAAGAAGTTATGCTCCATCTGTGCACAGTGTGTCAAAATGCATTTTATTGTCATGTATAACCAATTAATACAAATTTAAAAAAAGGGTGGGTGTGGTTCAGTGGTTAAGCACCTTTGGGTTCAATCCTTGGTGCCAAAAAAAGAAGAGCTCTAACTCCTTTAGATCCTTTGGGAACAGATATATCCCATGGTCAGTTGTCCAATTTTGGTTTAGTTTTGCTTAACTTTCCAGAGAACCTTTTGAATTATGCTATATTTTTAACTGGGCAAGGGAGATAAGTTAGTGGTGCATGAATTGCTCCTTTGATGATATTTCCAGCCTTCCTCACCAATCCCTTGCTGTCACCCTTTTATTCACTTGTAGATTTCCTAATTTTTTCTTAACTTTGCAGACCAGTCTGTGGTTGTTAGTACATAGAAATGACCAAAGAATCACCTTTGATTTATCTAATTTCCTTCTCATGAAGACCTCAGCATGATTTCTGGAGAGTGATTTTATTAGAATGTATATAGTATTTCTGTCAGTGAGCGTGTTGATCAGCTTTCTGTTGCTATGACAACACACTTGCGATAAACAACATCAAAGGAGGAAGTATTTATTTTGGCTCATAGTTTCAGATGTTTTAGTCCGTGGTTGGTTAGCTCCATTGTTTTGGGGCCTGTGGCAAGGTAGACATCCCTGTGGAGAGCATGTGGTAGAAGAAACTACTCATCTCATGGCAGGTAGGAAACAAAAAGAGACAGGGGTCAGGGTCTCAATATCCCCTTCAAAGGCATGCCTCTGTGATCTAACTTCCTCCTACTAGGCCCCACTCCCTAAGGGTTTCACCACTTCCCAATAGCACCTTGGGCTGGTAACCAAACCTTTAGCACATGGGGCTTTGGAGGGCATTTAGGATCTAAACCCTAACAGTGAGTTAGGGAGGAGCAAGTGCTGTTATTCCCATTTTCTGATAGATAAACAGCAACCTACAGAGTTAGTGAATATCAGACCCAGAGTGGAACACAGGTGTTTTAATTTCTATCCTAACAAAGAAAAAGGAAAAAAAGAAAGGAAGAAGAAAGATAAAGAAGTGCATATGAGAAAGAACAGGAAAGAAAAAGTAAAATGGGTTTGTTTAGTTAGTCCTTCCAGAAACTTTTTCCTTATCTCCCTCAATGTTCCTGAAAATATGATGATAAGTCATGATAACATGACAGAGCTACAATTCCAGAGGAACAAACAATCCCATAAATATTACAGTATACTAGAAGAATTAAAGAAGTGCCATGGAAGACATACTGGGCAAAATAAATTAGAACACAAAATCATTTTTGTGGATGGTCTCAATTTCTCAATTCTAAATATCTAAGACCTTCTCATTTGTCTTTCTTTAATTTTTTTGTAGTTGTAGATGAACACAATGCCTTTATTATTTGTTTATTTTTATGTGGTGCCAAGGATCAAACCCAGTGCCTCACACATACTAGGCAAGTGCTCTACCACTGAACTATAGCCTCAATCCTTATTTGTTTTTATTAAAGTGGAGGCCATGTATTATCTGATGTTATTATTTTTCATCTAGGCACCTCTGTGTCTATATATATATATATACATATATATATATATATATATATATAATATGTTGTAGGTGGACACAATACATTTATTTTATTTTTATGTGGTGCTGAGGATCAAACCCAGGGCTTCACGCATGCTAGGCGAGTGCTCTACCACTGAACCACAACCCCAGCCCTACCTCTGTGTCTGAATACTATTTTGTCCACATTTTGGCATAAGATTCCTTGTTTTTTTTTTTTAAAATGTGTATCATCTACATACATTTTTACCATTGAAGTTCTTGTCAGTTGCCAAGTTGTCAATTCCATGCTCCCAGAATAATGGGTGGTAGAGCAGGGTAGGAGGGCAGGGAGTCCTCTAACCCCAGCCTCTCAACTCTACCTGCATCACCATGGCAGACCTTGGTGGAACACCATGCTATACTGATGGACTTCCAGAACTGTCCATTTCCCTCACCACAAGCTTCCAATCATGGACTAGATACTTGACCCCATACTTACCTGGTTTTCAAAACTATATTTCAGAGGCTGGGGGTGTAGCTCAGTGGTAGAGTGCTTGCCTAACATGAATGAGGCCCTGGATTCAACACTACCACCACCACCAACTCCCCCCCAAAACCCCCCAAAACAAACAAACAAAAAACAACTATATGTTTATTTCACCCTTTGAAGGTATTAAATATATATAAATATATATATTTTTTTCAGAATGCCTTGTTGTAGAATTACAAAGTAGAATTAAGGTATTTGTTTGAAGAAAAGTAACAAATGTGATTATAGTAACAAATGTGATTATTTAATGAAATAAGTTTTTTGGGGGAACTGGGGATTGAACTCAGGGGCACTTAACCCCTGAACCACATCCCTAGCTTCTTTTGTATTTTATTTAGAGACAGGGTCTCACTGAATTGCTTAGGGCCTTGCTAAATTGCTAAGACTGGCTTTGAACTCGGGATTCTGCTGCCTCAGCCTCCCAAGTTACTGGGATTACAGGTGTGCACTAGTGTGCCCAGGTCAGTTTAACAAAATGTAATTAATTCTTTTCACCTAATGCATCATACTATTTGTGTGCATACATGTGTGTGTAAATTGTCCAATAAACCACGGCTACTTCTTTACATTTGAGATGTGATGGCTGACTCATTCTGTGGCTAATTTGAAGAGTAACATTCATCTACACACACAATTATTCAAAAAATACTTGCAGAGTGTCTACTATATTCAAAACACCTTTAGATACATGGGACTATACAGAGGTATCCACATCCCAGGATGGTGGCAAGGTTCAAATGAACAAATAAGATAATGTGTTGATGTGAAGGCTGCTTTATAAGCTATGAAGGGACAAGCAAATATTCTAGTATTGTGAGAAATACAGAATCATATCTTTCTTTCTTTCCTATTGTTTGGCACAGAGGTGAAGTCTTTTCAACCTTGCACCTTTGCAAGCCCTGGGAATGTGAAACAGCAGGAAATATGGTTCATTCTTGGTTTATAACCTTGGATCTGAGAAACTGCAAGATCTGTGGTTGTGACAGTATCATCATCTTGTCCTCTGTAAATCCACAAAGTTATAACCTCACTTCAGTTTGGGTATAAAGGAGAGCTGAAAGTGGTTTTGCCTTTCGAGTCATGCAGATATGGAGTGACTTGGATTTTCATTCTCACTGATTTCTTTTGCAAAATGCCCTTGCATGTCAAGTGTGGGCAGAAAGACCATGGCAGAACTCCCTCCTCCTCCAAAGCAAAGTGGGGTGTTACTGTCACAACAAATGCACCTTTTCTTTTCCTCTAGTTTTCATAAATGCCCAGGTGCATAAGCAAATGTCCTAGGACTATCTATGGCTTGCTTAAGGTTGTAATAATTTCTATATTTCCTATTTTGAGATCTTTTTAAAAATAAGTTTTTCTAAATCAAGTTATTTGGCCTACCCAGGAAAGATGCTTATTCTCAAAATACAGATATGGAGTTGGGGAAAAGTCTCTGTGTATGGGAAATCAGTGACAGCTCAACCTGTTTGGGCTTTGTTCCCAATATAGGAATTACACACCTTGGTTTTGGCCTCTTGGTTGCTCTGAAATTTATGCTACACATTACCTTAGTTGTACTTGGCATTGAAAAGAGCAGAGAGTAATGCACATTTTAGTCTACAGAGTAGTTCCAGCAGGTACTGAATGGAGCAACCTGACTTTGAAACAATCATCTTACGTTATTGCTTTATTGTCCAAAGTTAATTGCCTACTTGCTTTTGAATATTATGCAAAAGTATTGGCTTCATCTTCATTCTTCTTGCAATCTGATTCTCTTAGGGTTGAATAATCACTGTCCTGCGAAGTCACATACCTGAAAGAAAATTCTAAGTTTCACCAAGCTTCTAATCACCCATTGGACATTTGGGTAAGAGAAGTACTTGTATATATTAAATATGTGTATTTAATTGAAGAATTAACTATTTTACAAATGATAATTGTTTTAGTCTGTTTTTTTGCTGCTCTGACTAAATGATCTGGCCAGCACAATTATAGAGGAGGAAAGGTTTATCTGAGGGCACACAGTTTTAGAGGTCTTAGTCCATGGAAGGCTGGCTCCATTCCTTGGGGCTTGGGGTGAGGCAGAACAGCATGGAGGAAAAGAATAAAAGAGAGAAACAGCTGACATCATCAGGAAGCAGAAAGAGACTCCACTCTTCTGATACAAAATATATACCCCATAACCACGCCCCAATTCCCACCTCCTCCATTCACACACTTCAGTTAATCCCATCAGGGATTAATTAAATGATTGGATTAAGACTTTTACAACCCAATCATTTCCCCTCTGAACCTTCCTGTGTTGTCTCACATGTGAGCTTTTGGGGGACACCTCATGTCCAAACCCTAACAATAATATAAGTACTTAATTTCTATTAGTCTTATGTTTATGCATTTGCATTATTGATTTTTTTTTTTTTTTTTTTGGAACCAGGGGTTGAACTCAGGGACACTCGGCCACTGAGCCACATCCCCAGCCCTATTTTGTATTTTATTTAGAGATAGGGTCTCACTGAGTTGCTAAGGGCCTCGCTAAGTTGCTGAGGCTGGCTTTGAACTTGCGATCCTCCTGACTCAGTCTCCCAAGTCACTTGGATTACAGGCTTGGGCCACCACATCCAGCTTGCATTATTGATTTTGTTAACACTTATTTCAGTGAATTAGCACAAATGTCTTTCAACGAAACTTTTCAATGAAACTGCTATGGACTGAATTCTGTCCTCCCAAATTCATGTTGAAGCCCTAAACTACTAATTTGATGGATTAGATGAGACCAGAACTGTGGAACCCCCATGATGGGATTAATATCCTTATAATAAGAAGGAGAGAGACAGAGTTTGCTGTCTCTGCATGTGCACAAAAGAAGAGGTCACTCAGGCACACACAGCAAGATCATGGATGCCTGTAAACCAAGAAATGTCTCAGAACAAAACTGTCTTTGCTGGTACTTTGATCTTGGACTCCCAGCATCTAGAACTGTGGGAAATTACTTTTTCTCGCTTAAGTCACCCAGTCCACAGTATTTTGTTATCACGGATTAGATAGACTAACACATAGACTTCGAACTTTGATCTTGCCCCAAATCTCATGTCAGTTCCGACAGAATCTCTAGTATAGCCTATTGTATCATATTTGAATACATTGATACCAAGAAAGCCCTGTCTCAGGGTCAATTTTTAAATTGTGTTTTTTGTTAAAAAGTATGCAACTACACAATTACCTTTGTGTAAGTATTCTTTTTGAAAGAATAATTTGACCATGACTAAAAAAGTAAATATATCACTTCTAGCATTAGTTTCTGTTTTAACATTGAAATTCCAATGCATGATTTTTTTTGTTGTTAGAACCAATAGATCAAATTGAATCAATTTTTTTTTTTTTGAACCAGAGATTGAACTCAGGGACATTCGGCCACTGAGCCACATCCCCAGCCCTATTTTGTATTTTATTTAGAGACAGGGTCTCACTGAGTTGCTTAGGGCCTTGCTAAGTTGCTGAGGCTGGCTTTGAACACGTGATCCTCCTGACTCAACCTCCCAAGTCGCTTGGATTATAGGCATGCGCTACCACGCCCAGCTGAATCAATTTTAATACTAAAATGTCTCCTGCTTCAGGACTGGGGTTGTAGCTCAGTGGCAGACCACCTGCCCGGCACATGTGAAGCACTGGGCTCTATCCTCAGCACCACATAAAAATAAATAAAAAAATAAAATAAAGGTATTGTGTCCATCTACAACTAAAAACATTTTAAAAATGTCTCTTGATTAAAAAGGAATTAAAAGAAGATATTTAAAAACACACATTTGGGGAGTACGTTCTTTGGTAAAGTGTATAAACCAACTTTTGTTAAACTATGTAATTTTTTTCCTCCAAAGTAGATAAAATGGTATGGTATTGGAACCAAAACAAACATGAAGACCAGTGGAACAGAATAGAAGACACAGAGACAAACCCACACAAATACAGTTATCTCATTCTAGACAAAGGTGCCACAAATGTACATTGGGGGAAAGAGAGCCTCTTCAACAAATGGTGCTGGGAAAACTGTCAATCCATATGTAGTAGAATGAAATTTAATCCTTCTCTCTCATCCGGTACACAAATCAACTCTAATTGGATCAAGGACCTAGACATTAGACCAGAGACCCTGAGCCTGCTAGAGGAAAATGTAGGACCAACTCCCATCATGTCAGCTGGAACTGACCTCCTCAACAGGACTTCAAAAGTGCAAGTAAAATCAAGAATCAATAAATGGGATGATATTAAGCTAAAAATCTGCTTCACAGCAAAGGAAACAACCAAGAATGTGAATAGAGAGTCTATAGAATGGGAGAAAATCTTTGCCACCTGCACCTCAGTTACAGCATTAATTTCCAGGATATACAAAGAACTCAAAACACTTACCCCCCCACCACACACACACACACAATCCAGTCAATAAATGGGCAAAAGAACTGAACAGGCACTTAACAGAATACACATGGCCAACAAATATATGAAAAAATGTTTAACATCTTTAGCAATTAAAGGAATGCAAATTAAAACTATCCTAAGAGAGAATCTCACTCCAGTCAGAATGGCAATTATCAAGAATACAAGTAACAATATATGCTGGCAAGGACATGGGGAAAAAGGTACACTCATACATTGCTGGTGAGGTTGCAAATTGGTGCAACCACTGAGGAAAACAGTATAGAGATTCCTCAGAAAACTTAGAATGGAACCACCATTTGACCCAGCTGTCCCACTCGTTGGCATATGCCCAAAGGACTTAAAATCAGCATACTACAGTGATGAAACCACTTCAGTGTTATTAGTAACTCAATTCACAGTAGCTAAGCTATGGAAACAACGTTGCTATCCTTCAACAGATGAATAGATTAAGAAAATGTGGTATGTAGACACAGTGGAATATTACTCAGCCATAAAGAAGAATGAAATTATGCCATTTACCTGTAAAGGGATGGAATTGGAGACTATCATTCTAAGTGAAATAAGCCAATCCCCTAAAACCAAAGACTGAATATTCTCTCTGATATGCGAATGCTGACACACAATAAGTAGAATAAGGAATAATAGACGTTCATTGGATTTAGATAGAGGGGAATGAAGGGAAGGGAGGAAGGATGGGAATGGGAAAGATAGTAGAATAAATTGGAAGAACTTTCCATATATGAATACCTGAACAGTGAAACTTCACATCATATAAAAAAAAAGTAGATATGTTTTTAATTATTAAAGAGAATCTTAATGGAAACTTTTATAAAGTAAAGAATTATTTTGTGACTTAAAGCCATCTTCTAATTTTTAATAAAATGCAGATACAAGTGTATTCAATGTCCTTTCCTCACAGGAACTAAACCCATGTACAATGTGTCTATTAAAAATTGCAAACATGATTTTTGAGGAGTCATTTTAAAAGCTTTGAGAGTTTTCCCTCATAATGCTAACAGAGCCTTGAGTTCTTTGTTTTTAGAAGAATAAGCAAATCTTTATTAAAGCTGAGTAATAGAAATGAGTATCTCCAGAGTGCTTAGATTTTGCCATAATTGGTTTTAGTCATCGTGCAGCATTTTCAACTTTTTTTTGCGGTTAGAGATATGGTATATTATAGAATTTTAAGAAAATAAATATACTTAAAATGAGGACTGTAAGTCAATACGTGGAGGCAGAACTCCTTTTTTGGCACTAGGTTGAAAGAAGTCTGAGATTATGTATATAAAAATGCATAGTTGAAAGTTTATCTGCAAACACAACAAAGGAGCAAGGAAATGGGAAGACAGAGAGTGTGTAAATACACAATTTGTGATTCATTACTACAATTGATTTAAAATTTGTGTTTGTAGCAACTTTTTAAAATTTCTAATGTAAGACATTTGCTGAACAATCAGATAACACTAGCTGTAGATAGACTGAGCTACCCTAAAGGGCATGCCGATGGAACCTTGGGGATCTGAGGGGTAACGTAGTTGTTTTGCACAATGTCAGTCTTGGATTGTTGTGGCCATCTGATGTATTTTAACATTTTCTTTTGAATTTGGCAATCAAACCAAACCTAGTTGAACCTCCCAGTTGCTATTTGTCTCAGGACACTGTAATCATCAGGTTGTCTCTTCATGGCTTTATCACATTTGTTTTTTGGATGTTTCACAAGTCAAAAAAAAAAAAAAGAAAGAAAGAAAAGAAAAAGAGATAAGAGAGGAAGGGGCAGGGGGGAGAGACAGGAACAGTTGGAAAGTTTTTGTTTTTTTTTAAAAGAAGAAGACAAACAGGTTGGTTCCTATAAAAAAAAGACTTTATTACACATGAAAAAGTACAGTAAATGCAAAAGGTGCTCATACAAGGCTTATGGGAAAGTCTCCAGCTGTGATTTTGGTTTTTACTCTGGTTAGAGGAGCCCTTGGAATATGAAGAACATATGAAGAAGTATGGTTTTGGTAAGACTTGCCTTTTTGTTTGGTTTTCAGAGTCAGGGGAGGGAGTGGAATGAAACCTCATAAAAGACCATAAATCACCAGATTCTGTGAGTGTTTAGCTCTACAAATGCAATCAATACATAGTTCTGAATTGTGAAGTGTGAAAAATTGCCTTTGGGTTGTTCAGGAAAACATTTTTTTTATTAAATAATAACACGTATGAAAATAATTATACAAATAATAAGGGAACAGCTTAACGAATTTTTACAAAGTGAACACACCCCAGTAACTACTGCCAGGCTCAAGATATAAAATATTACCAGCACCCTAGAAGTTTCCCTTTTGCCTATTAGAGTTGTTACTCAGCAGATGATCCCTGCTTTTGGTATCTATTTCTGGGGTCTTCAGCACAACTTCAGTGTCACAGCCACAGTTTCACATATTGCCCTCTCAGGGGCTGCTTTCAGAGATTCAGTGCCTGACACACATTGCCTGCCTTTCTAGGTTATCCTTTGAAATCTTAGTGGAAGCCTTCCTGACACTGTAACTCTTACATTTTGCTTTCCTGCAAAACCAGTGTCTTGTGAATGATGCCAAGGTCTGCTACAAGAAGAAATAGTAGCCCCCTCTTTGGACCATGGCTGCACTAGCCTCTAAGTACCTGGGCAGCTGAGCACAGTGAAAAGAATTTTGGGGAAACTATTTCCTAGGCAGCTCTGTGTAAGCAGGTTAGTCCCATTCCCTCTTCTCAAAGAAAAGTCTTTCAGGTGAGTTTTCCTATTTATACCCTCATACCTGTGAAGGGTGGGGTCTGCTTAATTCCTGAGGTACCTTCAAGGCATAGTTCTATATTTACATCCAAAGTATTTGGTTTCTCTTCAGTGGTACTAATCTCTTAAGTAACCACATCTTCCTTGGCCCCAATTTTATATGTGCTTTTTCTGGCCAAACTGAAAGTTTTTCAAATCTTTCTACTCTTCCCTTTTCTCTATATTCTCATTGTATATTTGACAAAAAGAAGCCAGCAATACCCATGCCACAGCCTAAACACTGTGTTACTTTACAACTTTCTCCACTAGACTAATTAGTTTGTCACCTTTAAAGTTAACCTTACACAAAGTCTCAGGACATGGACAAAATGTAGACAAGTGCTACAGAATGTAACTGAATTGCCTGTGGTTCAATTCCCAATGGAATCCTCATTCCCATCTGAAACTTTATGAGCACAGTCTTTACTGTCCACAATCCTATCAGCATTCTGGTCTTCTAAGCACATACCATGATTGTCCACTAAGCTCTGCTTACAGCATTCTAGGGTTTCTCTAGCCTGCATTTCCAAATCTTTCTAAACTCCTGCAAACCAGCTCTAAAAGCTTCCAAACCACGTGGTCAGGTATAGTCACAGCAATGACCCTACTTCTACTTCTATATGTAAAGAACTTGGAAGTCATCATTATTGTCCTTATGATAGGAACCAAAACAGAACAAACTGAAAACCAATGACTTTTCTTGAACCTCTCAGATAATTGAAATTACATGGTAAAGCGTGAGCCCGTAATTGGGAGTGAAAACAGAATGCAGAAAATCATAGTTGAGGACCCAAACCGCTGGAACCACAAACTGGCAAAAACACTTAAGTAATTGGTAATTTTGATGAACTGTAATGGGGGCTGAGTTTTGATGAGCTTGGAAGTGAGAAACTCCTGAGGACTGCAGTCTTAGGGAGCCCCCTTTTGTGAGTTTTACCTCTAGGAATTCCACCAGGTTCTCACGGTGAAAAGTCAAGCAAGAATCTTCATTATTCTTGCAGGGAAAATGGAAAAGCCAGCATTTTAAAATACACCTAGAGCATTTTTTTGTATTCAGCAATAGAAAAAATTACTGCAGCCTTACCTGACATGAGGGACGCTGTAGCCTTCTCTTGTTTTCCTGTCTCACCTAAGAGCAAAAGAGATCATAACCCAAATGACTGGGACCCACTAAGAGACTGAAACTTAATCACAGGGTTATAGAGTATTTTTTCTTCATATTGTAGTTGTATACTTTAACACCTCTCTTCCAGTAATTTATAGATAAAGCAGGCAAAAAATCAGTAAGGGTTTAGATGAACTGAGCAGTGCCATCAATCAACTTGATCAATATTGGTATTTATATAGTACCTCATCTAACAAAAACAGAATGCACATTTTCCTCAAGCTCACACGAAATACCCACCTAGATAGACAATATTTTAGACAATAAACACACTTGAATAAACTGAAAAGAATAGAAATCATGTAAAGTATATTCATACGTTCTCCAACCACGATAGAGTTAAAGTAGGGATTTAAAATAGAAATATAGTTGGAAATTCCAAAATATTAAACAACATAATGATAAATAAGCCATGGGTCAAAGAAGACTTTTTGTTTGTTTGCTTTGTGGTGCCAAAGATTAACCCAGGAACTTGTGCATGCTAGGTGTTATAGTTTGGATCTGAAATGTTCCGCGGAGGCTCATGTATTGAAGGGTCAGTCCCCAGCATAGCAATGTTCAGAGGCCGTGCTTTGAGAATGTGCAGAAAGTGCCTGGATCATTAGGACTCTGACCTCATCAATGGATTACTTCACTGAGAGCTGAATGGACTACTGGGAGGTGGTGGAAGCTATAGACAGATGGGGCATAGGGGAGGAAATAAGTCACTGGAAGTGTGTACCAGGGACTGTAGCTTGTCCTTGGCTCTTCCTCTCAATTTCTCTGCTTTTTGGCTGCCATGAGCCGAGAAGCTTTTCTCTGCTACTTTCTCCATAATATCCTGCTTCACCTTGAGCCCAGAGAAATGGAGTTGGCTGATCAAAGACTGCAACCTCTGAGACTGTGAACCAAAACAAATTTTTCCTCCTCTAGGTTATTTTTCTCATATATTTGTCATAGTGGTAAAAAGCTGACTAACACTCTAGGTAAGTGCTCTATCACAGAGCCACACCTGCAGCACAAAGAAGTCCTGAGAAATTAGAAGCTCTATTATTTTATCATTCACATTTAGGTTTACAATCCATTGTGAACTGACTTTAAGTATGGTGTAAGGCAGGGATCAAGACATCCTTTTTTTCCTAATGCCATGACCTAATCAATTTGGTGATAAAGATGTAATGAACTATTTATAGATTCAGTCAGTTTATTACTTACAAAGACAGGGAAAGAGTGAAAGTTCCTGTGTGGTCCTTGTTCCATACACTGAAAAGGACAACAACAAAACAAAGGAACTGCCTACTGCAATGTGATTTGTGGGATACTCCATTATGGAGAAGCCAAATCTAAACTGCAGCTAAGTGATCTTATACTCTGCAGCTCTATTCTGAGGCAGGTGGAGCAGAGAGCCTCAGACATCATCAGAACCCAGAAGCAAGTGAAAAACTCTCATGATTGCCTCTCAGAGGAGGTAGGAAAGCAAATGAGAGATGGCATCAGAGAAGCTCTCACAAGCCTCCTATCCTCTTGTGTTCTGAGAGGATGAGAGGTGCTCAGTCAGACTCAGTGGCTGTGGTTCAAGCCTTTTCTTGTGTGGCTCTGGAGCTGCCATTTCTCTACACTATCCAATTGATGTAGCATTTTTATAAAAACACTAAATTATTCCTTTACAGCTCTGAAGTGCCAATTTTAAAGGCTTTTTGATTCATTAATTGATCAAAGTGACAAATTTAAAAATTAAAATTGTGTTTAGAATACCATCTAAATGTATAAGAACTATGTCCAATGTTGGATTTTTTTTTTAAAGGAGGCATAATGGTTTATAGCAGGGCAAAAAGCATTATCTTTGGAATCACGTAGATCTGGGTTTAGAAAACCAAACAGGTTTTATTACTGCCTAGCCATGTGATTACCAGTGAGATCTCAAAACATTCTTGTCTTAGTCTGTTTGGGCAATTGAAATTAAATATCATAAACTGGGTGGCTTGTAAACCACAGAAATTTGTTTCTCATACTTCTAGAGACTGGGAAGTCTGAGATCAAGGTGTCAGCAGATTCAGTGTCTGGGGAGGGTGCACTTTCTGGTTCACAGATAGCCATCTTCCTGCTGTGCTGCATGTGGCAGGAGGGGTGAGGGAACTCTCTGGGACTTCTGTTAATGAGGCACTAATCTTACTCATGAGGGTTCCACCCTCATGACCCAGTCGCCTCCTAAGGCTCCACCTCCAATTACTATCATATTGGGGATTAGGTTTCAACATACAAATTTTGGGGAATGCAAGCATCGAGTCTACAACAATTCATTTTTTTTTCTGTAAAATGGAAGTAATATCCATCTCTTGCAATTATGAAATGAGATACTGTTGTGGTACCCAGCATAGTGCATTCTACGTAATACATGTTCAGAAAATGTGCAATGGTGATCATTGGTACACATCTTATCAAGGATTGATAACTTGCTAGGGTTCCTAGTTTTCGTAAGCACACATATGGGAGTTTTATTGGCAGATGAAAGCTTCAGGTACTTGTTATGAAATATAATCTGAGATTCTCTGATGCCTAATATTTATTAAATATCTGTTGGATAAAATAAGGTTCATGGGATATTTCCTGAGGGTGCTCAAGTCCTCTCTTCCTCTATGTTTTAGATTAG
Organism: Glaucomys volans; assembly: GCA_020662805.1. Classification (NCBI taxonomy): domain Eukaryota; kingdom Metazoa; phylum Chordata; class Mammalia; order Rodentia; family Sciuridae; genus Glaucomys; species Glaucomys volans. The sequence continues at coordinate 20,645 of JAJEJO010037414.1, forward strand.
GTTGCCTGGGAAACAGACTCTGAGATGAGAATTTGTGTGCAGGAAGTTTATTGAAAGGAATACCCTGGGAATCAACATGGTGTGGGAGTGAGGAAACAAGAATAAACAGAAAAGTTTAACTGTGAATAAATTTTTCCTTTGGGTTCATCAGATGATCAAATAGTTACAAAACATGACACTATAATTTTGGCTTCAATTATTTAATTCACTCATATTTCTTGAGTACGTGCTGTGCACTTTCTGCTGGTTCTGGCAATGGTGAACAAAACAGACTCAGTTCTTGACATCATGGAGCTTATAGTCTTATAAGAAGAGACAGACACTAAAAGAACTATTTACACTATGATGTTTAATGTCTATGATTTTTTTAACTAGATAGGCATTTATAAAGTTACTAGTTAAAATACAAAAGTTACTACCTAAATTATGTATTTTAAAAACCAAGACTAATAGGCGATAGAGGAATGAAGCTAGCCCTAACAGGTATTTAAGACATACTATAATACTCTATTATTTAGTGAAGGAACTGATCAGCAGAGCAAGAGAAGTTGGCTCAAATATGTAGGTAGTATATGAAAAAAGGAGTTTTAAAATAGGATGAAATATGGCTTAATTGATAAACTAATAAAAGAAAGGCTTTAAGACAATTGGCTGGTTTGTAAAAAACAAATTTTGAAATGAATTTATACTTTACGTAAAGAGAAATTCTAAATAAATCCACTATTAAAAACATATGTTAAATCACAAGGGCATGGAACAAAAACCTAGAAGTTTTTTTCCCCCCATAGTGGGGATTGAATCCAGGGGTGCTTTACCACTGAGTTACATCCCTAGTCTTTTTTGTTTTTTTATTTTAAGACAGGGTCTCACTAAGTTGCTGAGAGACTTGCTAAGGGATCAAGGCTGGTCTGGAACTCATAGTCCTCCTCTCTTAACCTCCTGAGTCACTAGGATTATAGGATTTTTTAATGGTACTGTTTATTTATTTTTGTTTTCATTACTGTCTTATAGTTATACATAACTTCATTCTGACATAATCATACATGCTTGAAATATAATTTGCTCCACCTCAGTCCCCAGTACTCTTTCCCACCCCTCCTGCCTCCCTGTTTCCCTTCCTCTACTCTACTAGTCTTCTTTCTATTTGTAGTTTTTTAAATTAGTACTTTACAGGTATACACAAAGGTGAAATTCACTGTGGAATATTCATATATGTACATAGCATAATTTGGTCAATTTCATTCTATTCCTCTCCTTTTTCCTGTCCCTCTACCCTTCCCCTCAATCTCCTTCCTCAGCTACACTGATATGCCTATTTTCTTTGATTGCTATAAATATTGATACACTGATTTTAGTTCTTTTGGATAAATGCCAAGGACTGGGATAGCTGAGTCATATATGTTTCTATCCTAGTCTTCTGAGGAATTTCCATACTGCTTTCCAAAGTGGATGTTCCAATTTGCAGCCCCACCAACAATGTATGAATGTACCTTTTTCTTCACATCCTTGCCAGCATTAATTATCGTTTATATTTTGATGATTGCCATTCTAACTAGAGTGAAATGAAGTCTCAGTGTAGTTTTGATTTGCATTTTCCTGATTGCTAGGGATGTTGAACATTTTATCATTTATTTGTTGGTCATTTGTGTTCTTCTTCTGAGCGGAGTCTGTTTAGAACTTTTGCTCATTTATTAATTGGGTTATTTACACTGATTCAATGCAATTTCCATTAAAATACCAATGCCATTCTTCTCAGAAGTAGAAAAAACAGTCCTAAAATTTATTTGGAAGAATGAAAGACCCAGAATAGCTAAAATAATCTTGAGCAAGAAGAGTGATGCTGGATTGGCATCACAATACCACATTTCAAATAATATTATAGAGCTATTGTAACAAAAACAGCATGGTATTGGCATCAGAAAAGACATGAAGACTAATGGAATAAAATACAAGACACAGAGACAAATTCATAGAGATACAGTCATCTGATACCTGACAAAGTTACCAAAAACATACAGAGGAAAAAAAATAGTCTTTTTAACAAATGGTGCTGGGAAAACTGGATATCCATGTACAGAAGAATGAACTTAATCCCTATTTTCACCCTGCACAAAAGACCTAGGTATTGGACCAGAAACTTAGCAACTGCTGAGAAGACAGGCTCAACACTCCAACATATTGGCACAGGCAGCAACTTCCTTAACAAGACCCCTAAAGCATGAGAAACAAAACCAAGAATCAATAAGTGGGAGGGCATCAAATTAAAAAGCTTCTGCACAGCAAAGGAAACAATTAAGCACATGAAGAGAGAGTCTACAGAATGGGAGATCTTTGCCAGCTGCTCCTCCAGTAGGGGATTAATATCTAGAATATATAAAGAACTAAAAAAGCTGAACACCAAAACTAAATCAAAACAAAATAAACAAAGAAACACAAAACACACAAAAAAGCAAAAAAAAAAAAAAAAAAAAAAAACCA
>JAJEJO010037435.1:0-19840 GCA_020662805.1 Glaucomys volans
CAAGTAGCCCAACCATACCTTTCAACCCACTGAGTTATGATTAAACCCATGGTCAACTTGGTTTTTCTTGAGGTTTGGCTAACATTGTGCTCCCCAAAAGCTCACGTGTGAGACAATGCAAGAACATTTAAAAGTAAAATTAGATTAGGAGAGTCATGACTTAATCAGTATATTAATCCACTGATTTGGATTAATTGAGATGTAATTGTAGGCAGGTAGGGTGCAGCTGGAGGAGGTAGATCACTGAGGCTTTCCATGGGGATTTATATTTTGTCCCTAAAGAGCTGAGCTCCCTCTCTGCTTCCTGGTTGCCATGTCCTGAGCTGTTTTCCTCCACCACACCCTTCCAACCATAATGTTCTGCCTCACTTCAGGCCCAGAGCTATGGAGACAACTGACCCTGGGCAGAACCTCTGGAACTACCAGCCAACATATTCTTTTCTCCTCTACATTGTTGTTGTCAGGTCTTTTAGTCACAGTAATGAAAAAACTAACTAAAATAGCCTTGAAAATGACCTGTGAAAGAGTAGAAACATCTACCTTCTGGCAGCTTGGCTGCCATCAAATGCTTCAATGTAAGGAATGTCAATATACTTCTGTGTGCTTCATAATTAGTCTGTTCTAGCCTCTGAAGTCTCATGGGACAACTCTGGGACCTCAGTCCTCTGGAGAACTGAGAATATTATTCTGGATTCTCATGCCCACCTCAGATGCTATGGGCTCAGGACCCCATCCCATCTAGTACCTGTACTCCCAGAATACTGGTATTTGTCCCCAGGGCTCAGCATGCAACTCAGAGAGCTAATCCATGCAGGGCCTGAGTGGTAGCAGGATTCCCACATCCTTCATGCTGGGGACTCTACCTCTACTAATGTATGCTGCTTGAGATAGGCTGTCCAATTTTCTTTAGTTCATTCTCCAGTCTCCCACACTGACCAGACTGGCTGGATTTGAGCACTTGTCCCAAGTGTGAGTCCTTGTGCCTGCGCATCTCTTCATGGGATGACTTCTGTTCTGCCAAGTCAAAATTTTTCCCAGTCTTTCTGGACCAGGTTTGGGAGCTGCATTTACAGAATCTTTAGGGCTTATTTTACATGGTTCCAACCTTTAACAAATTCCCCTTGCATGGTTACGTAGCTATTGCATGTCCATGTGTTTGTGTTGATTCTCCTATAAGCTTGGAGAGCAGAGACTAAGCCTTGTCACTCCCTCCAGCCACCTCAGGGCATGGAATGCAGTAGGTACTTAATAAATGATAGCAAAAATAGACTTGACTAAAGAGTAGAGTGATCTTTCTCCAATTGAGCTATGCCTAAGTGAGACACAAATGCAGGTTTCTCAGTCTGAAGATGAGGCTTGGGGTCAGACCTTGACTAGCTCCCAGTCCCTGCTTCCCTCCTCACTCTGCTTTTAGGGCAACTTGACTTAGACCTGAAGGCCCAGTTCCAGGAACTTGTGAGTCCTCTATAAGATCCAGAGCTGTCCTGATAGTCCAGCCCAGCTTATTTCATGTCAGGTCATGCACTGGATCCCTTCACCTGCTCCCTGCTTATGAGTGGTTGCCTGCCTCTACACACTGCTTTTGTTGAGGTCAGCACCTTCTCCTACCCAACTGGTTCTCCTTATGATGGTATTTGGAGGCAACTGGGATTAATGGCATTAGAAGAAGCAGCACCAGAGAGCTTGCATTTGTTTCTGGTTTTTTGTTTTTTTTTTTTTGTTTGGGCCTTTTCTTTTTTTTCTTCTCCTCCTCCTCCCCCTCCTCCCCCTCCTCCTCCTCTTCCTCCTTCTCTGTTTTTTTTTTTGGGGGGAGACTGGGGATCAAATGCAGGGCTTTGTGAATAAGTGCTTTACTGCTGAGCTACATTCTAGCCTTTATGTTTGTTTCTCTCTCTCTTTCTCTGTCTTATAGAGACAAAGTGAGAAGGCAGCCATCTACAGGCAAAGAAGAGTACCCCCCAACTAGGAACCTACTGGCACCTTGACCTTGGACTTGTATTCCTGAAAATTGTGAGAAAATAAATGTCTGTTATTTGAGCTGTCTAGTCTATGGTGCTTTGATCCGGCACCCTGAGCTAAGATAGGGACCTACTTGCTTCATGGTCCCAGCTACTCCTAGCCTGCAGTAGGCTGAATAATGCACCTCTTCTCTAAAGATGACCATGCCCTAATCCCTGGAATCTGTGAATGTCAGTTTATATGACAAAACATAATTTTTTTTAAAATGATCATTTTTATTGAAAACACTTCCTTGCTCCTTACAGTTAGTTTATTTCTATTTCCATCTTCTCTCTTAGTCCTGCAAACTAATGTTATAAAACATAAACTCTTGAATAAACTCTTTCTTGTATTCTTTTTTCCCACATTTTTATTATAGTTGTATATATTGATAGATTTGTTGCTACATATTGGTGGAGGCACACAGTATAATAATATAATTTGGCCAATATCACTCCCCAGCATTCCCCCTTCCCTTCCTCCAGACCCTGGGTCCCTTTCCTCTACTGATCTCCCTTTGATTTTTTGGAGATCCACCCCACCTTTCTTTGCCTTTTTCCTTTTAGCTTCTGCATATGAGAGAAAACACACCACCCTTAAACATCTGAGTTTCACTTATTTCACTTAACATGATGGTCCCCAAAGAATTAAAGGTATATTACCACAGTGATACATGTATACCCATGTTTATAGCTGCACAATTCACAACAGCCAAACTCTGTAGTCAGTTTAGGTGTCTGTCAACAGATGAATGGATAAAGGAAATGTGGTATATCTACACAATGGAGTTTTATTCAGTCATAAAGAAAAATGAAATTACGGCATTTGCAGGAAAACCAATGGAAATAAAGAGCACCTTTTTAGGAGAAAGGAAATATCTGAGTAGGCTCATTATAATCACAAGGGTCCTTGAAACAGAAAGAGGGAGGCGGAGGGTAGCAGTCAGAGAAAGAGATTTAAAGACAATATGGTGCTGGCTGTGAAGAAGGAGTAAGGGCAGGGTGGGTTTGGGGGAAGGCATAAGCCCAAGAATGCAGGCAGATTTTAGAAGCTGAAAAAGGCAAGGAAATGGATATTCCCTGCAGCCTTCAGAAGGAATCAGCCCTGCCAACACCTTGAGTTCAGACTTCTGACCTCCAGGATGGAAGAGAATAAATGGGGGTTAGGGTTGTTTTAAACCACCAAGTTTGTTGTAATTTGTTACAGCAACCATAGGAAACTGGCATCCATTCCCCATGTCCATTTTGCTCTCTGGCACTGGCCTTCTCTCCTGAGAATGTGTTGGCCCATATCTCCTCCCTGATAGCAGTCTCTCCCCAACTACTGCAGGGAGCTAGTGGTCAGTCAGCCTGTGGTTCAAGGACATGTAACCAGTCACTTATGAGGTAGGCAGCCCAAGGGATTTTGGGCTTCCTGGCTCTAGCTGTGGAAGTTCAGGGTGTAGACAGTTGGGGGCAGAAGTGTGGAGGCCAGCCTATTGGATGGAGTTTGGTTTGGTTGTGTCTTCCTCAGGGGAACTTTCTTCCATCTTGCCTGGGGTCTGGGTCCAGGGAAGTTTCCACTTCTAGTAATGCTGAGTGAGCTACCTTGTGACTAACCCTCCCACAGTTGACAAGTACAGACTCTGGAAAAACACATACAAATAAAACAAAATGCACCTGAAGGCACTGGAGAGCTATAGAAGGCAAGCAGATTCTGACCAGGAGTCAGCACCTGGGATCAGGGAAGAGCCCTTTGTGAGATTCCTGTTTGCATAGCTTCTAGTCTAGAGAGTCCCACTCTGCACCTCAAAGGGTGCCTAAAGCTCCTAGGGAAACCAACAGTCTTTCTGGCCTGCACAACAAAGGAACCATATTCACGACAATCTCAAGTACTGCAAAGTGAGGGGGAATCCCATAGCAGACAGAGGCAGAAAGGAAACTCAGATTTTTTTTTTTTTTTTTGGTACTGGGGATTGAACTCAGGGGCACTCCACCACTGAGCCACATCCCCAGCCCTATTTTGTGTTTTATTTAGAGACAGGGTCTCACTGAGTTGCTTAGGGCCTCGCTAAGTTGCTGAGGCTGGCTTTGAACTCGCGATCCTCCTGACTCAGCCCCAAGTGCTGGGATTACAGGTGTGCGCCACCGCGCCCAGTTTAGGAAACTGACAGTGTTTATATAAACACTGTCAAGTCTCTAGCTGACCCCTGAGCTGTGCATGCATGAGAACTTCAGGGTGGGGTTTGAGGAAGTTTGCTTTTTTTAGTATACCTTGCCTCTCTCTTACAGTGAACACCTACCATCAGTCAGGTTTTGTGCCAGAATACTAGGAAGTTTTGGTCCAGGTTTCACTGGAGGCAGAGTCTCACAGCAATGCTAACTGTCCTAGGCAACAAGATCCCAGAGAGCAGGGGTGAAGGAAAGGATCATGAAGCCAGAAGCTTGTATATTGGGAAGGAGAAAGGGGAAAATGAATCCAGGGGCTCCCATCTTCCATTATTCAAGGGCTTGCCACACAGGACCTTCCCTCCTCCTCATTTCTGGGTAGGCACAAAGAGCAGCAAGCAACTGAGCCCTGTGTCATTCATGTAGATGCTCCCTCCTCCATGGAAAAGATTTAAATTGGTGTTCAGAGGAGCTTACTGGGCAATTCTGGTGAGCACCCAGAAGACCAGAATACCCATACAACTGTGGACAGTAAAGACAGGGCTCAAGAGGTTTCAAAGGAAAAGGAGACTAGTGGTGATTGGACCACCATTCGTGTTATATTCACAAAGAAATTTTCTACATTTGCCCATTGTCTTGAAACTTCCTTTGAGGCTGATTTTTTAAAAATAATTTTAGTTGTAGATGGACACAATACCTTGATTTTATTTATTAATTTTTTATGGTGCTTACTGAACCCAGTGCCTCATACGTATGAGGTAAGTACTCCACCACTGAGCTACACCCCCACCACCTTTGAGGCTGATTTTAGAAGTGATGGATTTATTAATCTGGAGGAAGAAATTTCTAGACAGTGAGGCATTGGCATGGGTATTGCTGGAAGCTTTTAGTCAAGTTTATTGTGATATTGTAACAGTGGCCCACTTTATGCCTTGAATGTAGCCCTTGCTGCTCGGCCACTGGAACTTATTTTTAAAATGGCCATGTTTCCTTCTCTTCCTCTCTCCCTGCCCCTCCCTAACCTCTCCCTCTCCCTAATCTCAGGGGAAACAGGGTGACCTTTCTTCCCCATGCTAGGTAGAGTTATCTGTCCCTGAGCACACACCCACTGCAGGAACCAAGTAATCCAGACTGGGGATGGCACCAGAAGATCTCAGAAATGACTGTCTCCCAAATTAACAAGTGAATTATACCTCCAACAGAGAGTATGTGGAATGTGGCCTTTGACTCACCTCTTTAAAAGCCCCCTGTTTGCAGGGCGCAGTGGCGCAGGGCTGTAATCCCAGCATTTGGGAGGCAGGAGGATTGCGAGTTCAAAGCCAGCCTCAGCAATTTAGCAAGGCCCTAAGCAGAATCGTCCCCTGTTTCTCCTTTGCTAGCAAAGCAATAAACTTCTTTTTCTTTTTTCCTTTTTCTCAAAAACATGTCCTCGTGATTGGATTGATATCAGGGACAAGGACTGAGCTTTTGGCAACAATATTCAGGAGCAGAAAGCAGAGCAGAAAGATTTGAAAAACTTTGACTTGAAAGGTGGGAGTAAACCTGGGGCTAAGGAAATTACAGTTGTTAAAGACATTAATGCCATTAAAGAAATGCTAAACATGTTCCTGAAGGCATTATACTAAAGACAATAAGAAAGACTTGTTGAGGGCATCACAGGAATTGGCAAGACCACATCTATCTCAGGCTTGAGGGAGAAAAAGTAAAATTTCCTTTGAGAAGAGACTCATGGGATACCCTATTTGCACAAGAGGGCCTAGGAAGTTGTTTCATCATGCTCAGGCACTCAGGTCGCTGCAACCATGGTCCCCATAGGCTTAGCTACTATTTGAGATGTAAATTCCTTTTGATTTTTAAAGAAGCTCACAATGCAAATCTGCCTTGAGTCTTAGAGGCTACTTTGGACTTGAACTTGTGGGCAATGCTGAACTGTTGAGACTATGTGGACTCTTGGAAATGAGCTATATGTATTTTGCATTGTGAGATGAGCTTGAGCTTTTGAGGGCCAGGGGGGAAATGTTATGGTTTAGATGTGAGTTGTCCTCCAAAAGCTCATGTGTGAGACAATGCAAGAGAGTTTAGAGGTGAAATAATTGGATTATGAGAGCCTTATCCCAATCAGTGAATGAATCCTCTGACAGGGATTAACTGGGTGGTAACTGAAGGCAGGTAGGGCATAACTGGAGGAAGGGGATCTCTGGGGGTGTAGCTTTGGGGTATACATTTTGTACCTGGTGAGTGGAGTCTCTCTGTCTTCTGATCACCATGTGAGCTGCTTCCCTCTGCCACACTCTTCCTCCATGGCGTTCTCCCTCACCTTGTGCCCTGAAGAATGGACCTGGCTGTCTATGGACAGAGACCTCTGAACCTATAAGTCCCCAAATAAATTTTTCCTTCTAAAATTGTTCTTGGCAGGTCTTTCAGTCACAGCAGGAAAAAAGTGACTGAAAAGTACATCATAATTATACATAATTATGGAATTCATGGTGAAATATTCATATATGCACATAACATAGTTTGGTCAAAGTTGTTCTCCAGGACCTCCCCTTTCCTTCCTCTCCTTCCTTCCTCTGGTCCTCTTCCTCTATTGTACTGGACTCCTGAGGAATTTTATTTGTTGTGTGTGACTTTGGCACATGCCTTCATCTTCTGAGCATTGCTTTCTTGTCTATGATAAGGAGACAAGCAGCACTTTTTCTGCTTGTTCTAGAAATATCAGGATCCAGAACAAAGGGTCCAGAGCTGTTTTAGGTCAAGCCCTGACTACCTGACTGCAATGGCTGAATCTGAAGGCCCCATACAGGGTCTACCACTTATGCAACCTGAAGTGAGGCCTCCTTTGGTGTCTCACAGGCCCCACCCTAATTCATATCCAAGACCCAAATTCCAGTAGCTTCTATGTTGGTCCTGCAGACCTGGGGCCTCCAGCTTTCAAGATGGCTCAGTTCCTGGGTCACCTTCTTAAGGGCAAAACATTGAGAGTTGACAAAATACATTTATATTCATTGTCATATTGGGTCTAATAGCCTTCTTTTAATGGAGGCAAGGCAAAGAATTTTACCTCCTTGTTGTAGATCAGGTAACTGAGGCTCAGATGTGCTGAAGTGAGTTCAAGGCCATACAGCCCACAGGTGGCTGAACAGTGGATTGAACCTAGTCCTTCACTCTGCCCTGTCTCCTTGGCTCCTAGCCCTGTTCCTCAGGACTACTGTCTGCCTGCATCACCCCCAGTGGCCAGGCAAAAACTCTTGAGCTCAAGGTTTCCAGGCAGACTTAGGTGCCCTTCCTCCCACCCTGTTGGACCTGCACCAGTGGCAGATACTGTTCAGCAAACCAAAATGGTTATAAGACTGAAATAAATGTCCTCATTTTGAATCTCAGAGTCTTTTCAGATAACATCATCTTGTGTGGCCCCAAGAGGCTCCTGCTTGCTCCTGCATACTGGGATGGAACAAGCCCAGGTAATTGCCTCTTCTGGGTAAAGACCAATTTGTCCAGGGAAATGAGCACAGATGATGTAATCAATTAAAACCTGAAAGCAGTGTAGAATATACAGGAAATGGAAACGAAATTGAAGCCCTCTGCCTCACCTCACCTTCCCAATGCCTGCATCCTGCCTGACCAGGTGACAATTTCTTTCCTCCTGGAGTCTCCCTCCAATTTGTCTAAAAGAGGTCCAATTTGACCCCATCTAGTCTAAGTCACTCTATTGGGACTAGTCTAAGAGACATACAGGCAAGGACTTTTCTGGAAAAGGAGCTTCGAGGAATGTGAGCTGCTCCTATGCTCAACCTTGTGCCTTGGCTTACACTGGAGGGTCTAAATCTGGTTTCAGGAGAACCCATCACAGCAGTCTGGGGAATTGTAAAAGTGACCTGGAGAAAACTTGACTATGCTCTTGGGAAGGAATGTCACTCAGGGGTTCACAGGTTTGGCCAGGAGATAGATGCCTCTACTGCTTCAGGAATGTCTGGGCTCTTGAAACCATCTGGGAGTTGGGTTTTTTCATCCAGGAAGTCAAGGTTTTTAGACACAATATATCTCCTTGACACTTGAACTCATTGAGGACATAGAGCACTTTGGATTCCTGGTTGGGGTCTCAGAGACAGTGTTCTGTCACTCAGCTATTCCCAGAATTTCAGGTTTTAAAGTCCATGCTTCCCAAAGAAGTGAGTGGTGGAGAACTGGGGAAAACAGTTTGTTCAACTCATTTGACCTTGGATGTGATCTGGCTCCAGTGTGGCTTATCCTTGAAGGAGTGTGTGGCAGACAGACCTTGTGGAAGGCATCTGCAGCCCCTATATACTTATAAGGTGCTTCTGCCTGTTGACAGGAGCAGTTCCTCTCAATGGCCAAGACCTTCAGACTCCAAGACAAGGAAGGAATAAGAGTTTCTACTGGTGTTTCAATGCCCACAGATTGGAAGTGGTTGAGTCCAGGCTCAGTAGGATAAGCATTGTGATTGATTAGCAATGTCTGCCAGATCAGCAGAAAGGAGGGGTGAAGGCATGTGTTTAAGTGTCTTGCCATCCTAGTCAGGGGGATTCACAGAGATGTGCAGGTCAAGGATGGAAGTGGGGGATGGTGCATATTTTGCTTAAAAATCTCAGGAAATTTCCCTGGTCAAGTCATCTTGGTCCCTGTGTTTCAAGCCATATTCATTCTGTGGTGGTGGCAAGTGGGTAACAGGTGTTTGCTGGCATTGCTGTTGCTTCCAACGTTCCAGCTGGGTCTATGTTTATATTGCTGTGAAATGACTCTGGCTTTAGTAACATCAGGCAAGATATCTGGTGTTTTCTTGTTGGAAAGAAAATGAGGTTACCACAATATGATACCTCTCACTGTATCCTGATGTGACTTCCATCTTTTATAGTAACCAAGTTGGAAATATTTCTCAGAATTCAAAGCAAATCCATATTCTTTGAGAGAGATCATTGTTTTCCTGACTGCAAGCCTTTCGATGTTGTCAGTACTGGTTCTTAGCCTGGTGACTCTGCTGTTACTAAACAGTCTAATGCTCCAGAAGGCACTACAGGCCCTGGACACCTTTAACTGACCAACCTGGCCTCAGTGTGTTGCATTCAGTCATGGGGGCGGGGGGTGCTGGCTCTGTGGGAGCAGAAGAAGTTGTTGAGACCAAAAAGAAAAAAAAAAAAAACCAAAACACCTTTTTCTCCTTCTAGCCAAACTCTTGGCCTCAAGACTCTTGTGTGGAGTGCTGGTTAAACACAATGAGTTAAGTGCCCATGTTTATCTCTGTTCCCTCTCCAAAACCTATTCAAATGACAATAAAACATAAAGGCCCATGCCCATAGGAGCAAAAGAAGGGGGAAGAGAGGCACCTACACACAAGAAAAGCAGCTGCAAAGTGAATGAATGGTGAGGGAATTATCAGAGTGAAGAGAATAGCAATTTAAACCTGGACAAGACAGGATGTAGCAAAGAAAACTATGAGAGAAACTGGTATGACTCAACAATTGGAGGTACCATGCTCTTCTGAAAAGCAGATGCTGGGTAGTGTTGAGGAAAAGAAAACTTGGGTTCAAAATGCATATCAAGAGTAATAGTTAGTCCTCTTTTCTCCTTCATGCCGCAGAGCTCAACCACCCTGAGGGAAGATGGGCTGTTTATTTGCTGGAGAGGTACCCATTTGAACACACTGCTGAAGCAACTTACTAAAACAAAAGGACTAATCGAAAACCTTGTAACTGATGTTGAGAAGATCACCACCTTTCTCCCCAGTTTGGATTCTAGAATGCCAACAGCTAGGTTTATAGTCCCCCAGGCAAAAGCTGGGAGAACACCGCTGTGAGGGACTGGCCAGCTCAAGAAAAAGTTCAGCACAAAATTACACTTGACAGTCCCCAATAAATTAACTGAGTTCCCATCAGATCACCATACAGTAAAGCCTATCAGGTGACAAAGTTGTCCCCTACACATAGAGCTTCTAACAGCAGGTTACTGCCCCCATGAATGGATAGGCAATGGGTCCCTGGTGTTTGCGGAAAACTTCTTATATGAAATGCAGAGACTGAAACCAACCAACAAGCAAAAAGGAACTCAAAGGAAACAAAGACAATGCAGAGAGCTAGAGAAAACTTCAAAAAGACTAAAAAAATATCCTTAGCAGAAAGACACAAGGAAATGGATTTTCCCTTAGAGCCTACAAAGGTAACACAGTTCTAGGTTTTAGCCCACTGAGACTTATTTTTTATTTGCTCTGGAATTGTATGATAATGTTTTATTGTTTAAAAATATATATTAACAACTTCAGAGAGATAAGAGAAAGTATATGTCAAAAACAGCTGCATGCTATGTGAGTCCAACTATACATTTTGGAAAAGGGTAAAGCTGTGCAGACAATAAGATCAGTGGTTGTCAGGGATTAAAGAGGAGGAAGGATGGATAGGCAGGGTGAGGAGATTTTTAGGGCAGTGAAACTACTTTGTGTGATACTATGTACTTTTCATATGGTGGAAATATGTCATTATCCATTTGACAAAACCCATGGAATGTTCAACTCCAAACATGAACCCTAATGTAAACTATGCACTTCAGGTGACAATGATGTGTCAATGTAGGTTAAGCAATAATGACAAGTATTACAAATGCACCCCTCTGATTCAGAATATTGATAGTGGGGAGTCTGTATTGTGTGGGAGCAAGAGGTATGTGGGAATAACAACGGGCGAAGGGATACTTTTAAGATCTTCTCATTATTCCTGATATTTCGAAATCTTGTAATGATGTTCCGTTATGTCAAATGTAGTTGTTGTGTGCACTCATAGTGGACCCTGTAAAGGTGTAAGCTTCTATATCTGTGCTCCACCTGGAGTCCAAAGGGAGAGACAGATGTCAGATTCCAATTATCTTGGATCAGGAATGTCTTCAGGCTTTTCAGTGGCAACATGAGGAGCTAGGTGTCAGTGGGAAAATCATTTCCACCCAAAATTTCCATACTCAGACAATTTATCCATCAAGTATGTGTGTATGATAAAGACATTTTCTCAGAAAGATGATTAAATATGATTTCCATCAATGTGAGGAAGAAAACTCAGAAAGAGAAATATGTGGTATAAATATAGGAGAATGGGAAAAAGAATTCCCAGGATAACAGCTGTAATTATGTGCTGCATTTAACTATTTTGATAGTATATTGACTCCAGAGTGTGGGAATGAATAAATGATAGGTACACTATGAAAAAAAGGAAGGAAAACAGAGGCAATGATTAGCTCCATGTGGGAAAGTGTTTATATGAGAGAGAAGAAATTGAACAGACTTATAGTGTCCTACCTTACCCTGTTCTGAGGTAGAGTCACATAGTAATAATGACAAAAACACCAAATCCTGATTTCAGTAACAATATTAATATGTTTATACTGGGAGTTTTGGGTAGGGAAGGATTAGACTACATAGGGATGGACCAAGAAGAGTTAAACCTTCTCTTTTTGAATTATGAAGTGAAATAATTTTCTAAAATGGTAAGGTCCGAAAACATCAGTAGAAACAAGCCACATAGAAATATGTAGAAGTACATACATACGAAAGGGAGCTTACATTTGAAAGTGGCTTCCCTGGGGTATAGTGATTGTGGATAGGGAGCAATGGGGCAGGGGATGTCATTTTATATAACTCTAGTGTTATAGTAAGCTTTTAAAACTATTTACAAGTATTACTTTGATAAAAATAGTACCGTTGAGGTAGAGAAATGTTAAGTAAGGGTTAAATAAGGGGTGAAGGTAGAGCAGGCTTCCATAGATAAGATTTCTGGAAAGGGATAGACATGCAATGAATGTCTTAATTAAACTTTTTATTTTGAGATAATCATAGAGTCACATGTAGTTGTAAGAGAGATCCCATGTACCCTCTACTCAATTTTCTCCAATGGTAACATCTTTAGAAACTTTAGAACAACATCACAACGAGGAAATTCACATTGTACAGTCAAGGCACAGAACAATTCTATCACCACTAAGAAGCTTTTTGTTGTCCTTTCATAGTCACATCTGCTTTCCCTAGCCACCCTTAACCTTGGGTAACCACTAATCTGTTCTTTATTTCTATAATGCTGTCATCTCAAGAATGTTATATAATTGAAGTCATATAGTAGGAAACATTTAGGGATTATATTTTTTCACTCAGCATAATTCTCTTTAAATCCATTTAGGTTGTTGTGTGTGTTAATAGTTCCTTTCTTGTTATTTCTGAATAGTGTTCCATGGGAATGGGTGTAACACAATTTGTGCATCCATTCGCCCCTAAAGGTGCAGGATTGCCTTGTTATGATTTAGATATGAGGTATCTCCCAAAGGTTCAAGTGTGAGACAACACAAGAAAGTTGAGAGGTGAAATGAGTGGGTTATGAGAGCCTTAACCCAATCAGTGAATTAATCTCCTGATGGGAATTCACTGAATGGCAACTGAAGACTGGTAGGGTAACGTTGGAGGAGGTGGGTTCCTGTTGGTATGCCTTAGGGTATAGATTTTGTCCTTTTGAAAGCAGTCTCTCTCTCTGCTTCCTGGTTCCATGTCCTGAGCTGCTTTCCTCCTCCATGTCCTTCCCCTATGGTGTTCTACCTCACCTTGGGCCTGAGCAATGGAGTCAGCCATCTATGCACTAAGACCTCTGAAACTGTGAGTCCCAAATAAACGTTTCCTCCTCTTTGGTTCTTGTGAGGTCTTTTGGTCACAGCAATGCAAAAACTGACATAAACACCTTGGGTGAGTCACTAAACCACCATTGCTTTGGGTTCCTTTCGCATAGATCTGGATAATAATAATGCTTATCATCTAGTGTTGCTGTGAGGATTATATTAGTTCATATCTGAAAAGCTCTTAGAATGGAAGCATGAATGTAACAAGTGCTGTGTAAGTGTTGCTTAAAGAGAATATAAATAAATGGAGTGAGTAAGTCACCTTGGATTTGAAGAAGCAGCAAAAATTCTTGCTTTTCTGATCAACAGAAAGATTGCCTGAGTTTGGTTTGAAAGCCAGAAAGTTGTATAAACCCTCTCAGAGGTGCTGTGTTGTGTGTCCAGCCTATTAAGGGCAAATGGAAAGACACTTGTAAATGGTCCCTGTTTTTCAATCTTCCTTTGGTTTAGAAGCAGGAACTTTGTTGCCAGCTCCTTTCCAGCCTCCAAAGCAGGGGTCCCTCCCCATACTCTTGTGCCCAAAGCTGCTCTTAACAGTATAGCATTGAAAGTTACACTGCTGATCTTTCAAGCCCTAGTAAAAACATCAACCTTGTTTATAGCAAGCATTACCAAAGGACCAAAGCAAATGCCTACCTCAATGGAAGCAGACTGAACTTTTTCCTGAGCTGGGCTGCAACTCAACCTTCTGGGGCTCAGGTTCCTTGAGGAGAATGCCATCCAAGATATGAGATCTGCACAGGTGAGCACCTTGGCCAATCTGGCTGCATGGTGTGGAGTGAAAGGCAACAGTTACCAAGCCCAAATCCACCTTGACAACTCACCAATGCCTGGTCCAGAAAGCCCAGTGGTCCCAGGAAGGAGAAAGAGTAGTTATTACATGTCAGGGGTGACACTTAACTCACTCATGCCAAGCAAGGATGGAGTCGAGGGGGACCCAGCTCGCAGAAAACACCTTTCCTACTCCTGCTCCTGCCCCAACCCCTTCCTGAGATGGGGATTTAAAGCTGGGAATTTGCAAGTTGAGTTGCATAGAGGAAAAACTGGGACCAAATCTGGGCCAAAAGGGTTTGTGGTGCAAATTACATTTCTCTGTTAATTGTCATCTGTTAATTACATTATAAAAAAGGGTAGAAAATGCTTCAGCCCTGCCCCCATTTCATCCTGAGGAAACCCAAAGCTCTGTGTGTGCACTGGCTCAGTGAGCCGCACACAACTTCAAGATACAGAGAAATACATTAAAACACATCTCTATATTTAGAGATAATGGAGTTTTTCTTTCTTGAGGCTTGATATAAACTTTGATTACATAGCATTTCTTTAATTTGTTGCTATTCAAGAAAACCCTGGGAGCACCATGGTGAGCAATGCCTAGCTTTTTTCATTTGCATTTTTCATTTGCATATTTTAATTTCCCTGACTACAGCTCCACACACCTACATGGACAGTTCCCATGGGAGGGAATAGAATATTTTAAAGGATAAATAATATCTTTTATGGTTGGGGGGTGCTGACCAACTGAATTTAGTCATTCAAGGGATTGGAGAAAATATTGGGGTCTTAGAGAATTTAAGGATGACTTCTTCTCATGCTAGGATACCCAGGCCACTCCCAGCTAAAGAATGGGAACCTTATTGACAGGGCACTGATAGTTTTCAACTTCTCCTATTTGTAGGGTTTCTAATGGTGAGCAAGAGCAGGGTCCTAGGGGAGGAGATCATCACAAAGACTTCAGACAATTACCCTGGAAGAATAGGAAGGCCCTGGAAACTACTGTCTTCTCCCTCTGCGGGAGAGGGATGGACCATTTAACCATGGGGAAGACCAGAACAAAGGGCTCCCTCTGTCTTCTTCCACAACTGGACCATGCTGCTCTGATCCCTGGGATGGAAAGGGTCTTGGATCTATGCTACAGCTTCGGGAGATCTCTTCACCACTTCCTGTTTTAGTATGCAAAACAAATAAACAAAATAAACCCAAAATGCACACAACTGGAAAATTGAGTCTTAATTTCATCTCCCACTATAATGCTGTGTAATAATATGGAAATTTTGCTGGGCAATCTTTGGCATTCTCTAGAATATATTCTCTATATAAAGAACCAAGAATTTCTAAAAAGTTGATCACTGTGAGAAGCCAAGTCTCCAAGCCTCCCCTAGGAGTTATGGAATGTCAATTTTGCTACCTGGAGTCCTGTTTCCTTAAGGACATCTAGAGTTCCTGAGGGAAACATCAATAATGACATGTGGGTTCTTGTGACACTGGGATAAAACATTTGAGAACAATGTTGAAGCTGGTAGGACTAAGAAGAGAGGACAGAAATGCTTTCCAAGAGAGGGCTGAGGGTGGTATGCCTTGTCTTGGACCCTGGTAAGAAGATACATAGTGGTGTCACCATAATGATTTCTAATCCAAAACCTGTGGCACTCTCTTTAAGTTTATTTGCTCAATCAATATTCCTGGGTTCAATCCCCAGTGCAAAAAACTATTCACTGAGTACACCATATGTACTACATGTCACACATTGGGGTACAAAGGTGGACATGATGCCTTTGCCTCATGGAGTTGACAGATGAGTTAAGAGGAGACTGATTCAATAAGCAAATATAATAAAGCCAAAAAAGTCAGCTTTCATTACAGGGTTGTTGCGGTTACCACAGAGAGGCCAAACTCCCACAGACTCACACTGGTTCTCCTGGTTCATTCAGGCTACAGCAAATTCCATATACTGGGTGACTTGAAAGCACCAGAAATATTCTCACAGTTTTGGAGGCTAAGAAGTCTGAGATCAGGATCCAATATGGTCAAGTTCTGGTGAGGGCCCTCTATCAGGTGGTAGACTACAGAGTGCTCAATGTATTCTATGTGGTATAAGAGGAAAACAAATTCTGCAGCCTCTTTTATAAGGGTACTAATCCCATTCATGAGGGCTCTACCATCCTGACGTAATCACGCACCAAAGGCCCCACCTCCTGAAGTGAGATATCAAGACAAAACTGAGGGGAACATAAGCATTTTAGAGCATAGCAGAAGCCAAGTAAACCTTTACATATTTAAGGAAAAAAATTTTGGTACCAGGGATTGAACCTAGTGGCACTCAAAAACTGAGCCACATCCCAGTCCTTTTTTTATTACTTTTTATTTTGAGACAGGATCTCCCAAAGTTGCTTAGGGCCTCTATGAGTTTCTAAGGCTGACTTTGAACTTGCCATCCTCTTGCCTCAGCCTCCTGAGCTGCCGGGAAGGATTATAGGTGTGTGCCACCAGGCCCGGCTGGGAAAAAATTTAAACATAAAAATCAGTCCCTACATGTCAACATTAAAATGAAAACAACAATGAAAATAACATGAAACTGTGTAGAAACTTTACATAACAGTAATTGGAGCATTTTAATTGGATTTGTTCTAAGGAGAAAAAAAGAACTGGAAAATATTATTTTTATATTTGTATTAATTCATTGTAGTTATATGTAGTAGTGGTGCTTATTTTGACTTAATTGTACATGCATGGAGTATAATTTGCTTTATTTCAATCACTGGTACTTCTTCTCCCTGCTTCTCACTCCCTCTGCTTCCCTTTCTCTACAGGTTTTCTTTTTATTTATTGTCTCTTTAATTGGTGCTTAGATATATACATAAAGGTGAAATTCACTGTGGTATATTCATATATGTACAGAGCATAATTTAGTCAATTTTTTCCACAAGAACTGCAAAAATATTCATAAAGCATTTTCTGGAACTGTATTGTTGGTAGTAATGTTAGTTGTATAATTCTGAGACTTTTGCACATGTGTTGCGGGATCAATCACCTCAAGTGCTGCTGTTATTCAATAGAAGAGATGAGATACAATACCCCAAGTCCTATCCTGATGTGGTGGCACATGCCTGTAATCCCAGGGGCTCAGAGGCTAAGACAGGAGGATCTCAAGTTCAAAGCCAGCTTCAGCAAAAGCAAGGCACTAAGCAGCACAGTGAGACCCTATCTCTAAATAAAATACAAAATAGGGCTGGGGATGTGGCTCAGTGGACAATAGCCCCTGAGTTCAATTCCTAGGAACCCCCTCCCTCAAAAAAAATCCCTGTAGTCCTGAAACTCCTTGAAGAAGTGGTTCACTCTAGGACTGAAACTAGAAACGTCCTGGAACATCTTGTCACACCAGAAAGCAAGAAGCTACAAAGGGTTACAGGGCCATGGCAAAAGGACCAGGAAACAACCATTATAAACTCCACTTCCCAAAGGTATAATACTTTGAGTTTCAAAAAACTATAATTTTATAAAGATTGGAACACACCAAATATGTAAATCTGTGAATCCTAATGATACCAAAAAAAAAAAAATCCTAATGATACCAAAATTTTTTTTAAAAATTGGTCTCATTTGTCTTCATATTTGGAGGATGCTAGGGAACTCACTTCTTACTTTGAAAACAGGTAAATAAAAGGACAAAATGAAGAATTTCTTCTACCTTCCATATACAAACTGAGGCTCAGGGTAATCAAATAGTTGGGGATGAGAATTGCTTTTATGAAAGAATTCACATCTAATAAAATGAAGAAGGAATGAGAGAAGTAGAATATCATGATTTTCAACCCCAATGGAATGCACGCTGATATAATCCACTAATCTTAATCCTATTTACTCAGCTTTATCCGTTTTCATTTGTGAGTATGTACTATTAAGGGTTGTACAGAGAAACACAGCCTATATATGTATGCTGTATGTGTTTACATGCACATGTGTGTGTAAATAATAATCTTTTTAATGTTTATCTGTTGTGTACACACATGCACACACAGAGGTAGAGAGAGGGTGAGAGAGAGATTATAAAGTTATAAGTTATTGGCTTACACAATTATGAAGGCTGGGAAGTCCCACAATCTGCCATCAGCAAGGAAGAGATCCAGGAAAAGTGGGGGTGAATTTCAAAGTCCTGAGAGCCAGAGATCTAATGTTGTAGATTCCCAGTCTGGATCCGAAGGCCTGAGAACCAGGCACAATTTGATCAAGGACTTTTATCCAGAATCTATTACAAGTTCTCAAAACTCAACACATCCACATCTGTGGGTTATCTTCCAGGAACCACCTCTTTGTGTCTTTTGCCTAATTTCTAATCAGGTATTTTTTTTTACTGTTGAGTTTTGAGAACACGTTATAGATTTTAGATACAAGTCCTTTGTCAAATTGTGCCTTTCAAAGATTTTATCCCTACCTATGTTGTTGGTTCTTCCTTTTCATGGGATCAGCTGCAGAGCGAAATGCTTTCATTTTGACCTAGTCTAATTTATCTAATTAGACTAATTTAGTCTAATTTTTATTTATGTTTTCTTTTATGGAGCATGCTTTTGGTGTCATGTCTAAGAAACTCTCGTCTATCCCTAGGTCTCAAAGATTTTCTCCAAGTGTTGCTTTTTCTAAGATTTCTATAGTTTTCCATTTAATCACATGATCCATTTTGATTTTATATAAGAATTGAAATATTTTATTATGTTGAGTCTTCTAATCCATAAATACAGTATTTCCTTTTGTTTAGGTGTTCTTTGATTTCTTTCACTAACCTTTTGTAATTTGGTGCATACTGAAACATGTTTTGCTATGAGTACACCTAAGTATTTTATTTTCTTTGGCACAGTTATAAATGGTATTATGTTTAAATCTTAGTTTCCACCTTATTTATTGGAAGTATACAGAAATATTATTGATTGCTTTTGCATATGCTGATCTTGCCTTCTGTTTCTGTTCCCTTGTTGAATTCACTCATTAGTTCTTGGAATTTTTGGCAATATTTTGAGATTTTATATATAGACAATAATGTTGTCTGAAAGTAGAGACAGTTTTAGTTTTTCCTGTCCAACGTACACCTTTTATTTCCTTTTCTTGCCTTATTTCAGTGGCTAGGACTTCCAGTACCATGTGAGTGAAAGTGTTGAGCACTGATAGCCTTGCTGTGTCAAAGGGTGGGGAGAAATATTCAATCTTTCACCATTAAGTCATTATAGATTATTTTAAGTGTGCTAATGGTGATGAGATTATGTTTCAGAAAGAATCAGGAATGCCATTTTATACTATACTGTTCTATATTTCCATAATAAAACGTTTAAGGAGTTAAAAAGTGAAAATGGGGTTATGCAATAAAAGAGAGTAGAACTTTGGATTGATCCAAGATTTTTAGTATGGACTGAGCATTTGATGCTAATAAGCAATCACTATTAATTTAGTTGTGATCCTGATGTGTTAAACATGTTTTCCAAAATGTCCTTATCAGTTCGAGCTACATACTGAATGTAGATCTTCAGAATCTCAGTCTAATATCCTTTCCTTATCTACTGCTCCTTATCCCATAGCAGCCAAAGGGAATATCTGTGAGTCTGGCTAAAGCTTAACGAAGTGGGGGTAGGGATAGGTCTTTAGCCACAACAACTCACAGGAAACTGCCTGTGCCATCCAGCATATCAACTGGCCTTGCAAGCTCCCAGGCCAGATGTGTAAGGCCTATGGACACAGACCCTTTTATGAGCCTTGCTCAATGGTTGTCTGTGAGCCCAGGGCTGCCCAGTACCTCCCCGCCAGGAGTGTGCTGGGTAACTGCCAAACCAATGACAGAGTTCACACTCTCCAGCTTTTGCTCCCCCTCCACGTTGACTGGAAAGCCTCCATCTTCCACAACATAAGTGGAGACACTGCAAGCACAGTTGCCGGCTGGCAAGGATCAGAGCACTCTTTATTGTATGCAAGCTGTGGGCATTAGGCATTGATTCAGCTAACATTTACCGAGAAGCCACTAGATGCCCATGAGCTCACCAGCTTAGGCGACAAGACTGAAGTAAGCATGAAGATCCAAAAGCACAACTTGGTAAAACCCCAGCCAGAGGACTGGAGGAGGGAGAAATAGCTGATAGAGGAGGGCCTAGAAGGAGGAGGAGGGTTTAGCCATGTGAAGAGCATAATGGGAGTAGAGAAAACATTCTGGAGCTAGGAAGCGGAGTGGGTGAAGTTTTGGAAGGAGTAAATTGTGGAAGATAGAGTACATACTTTGCCTAGAA
>JAJEJO010037436.1:0-19790 GCA_020662805.1 Glaucomys volans
AGTGACCCCAGAAAATCATCCATTGAAATGAGGATCTGGAACAGGTTGAACATGAATTTGAAGAGGGCAAGTTAATTGCAATTATGCAGGTGATGGTGGAATATTCTGGGTTGCTAATATTAAGGAAATGCTTTTTACTTCTCTATACAAATAATGAAAAGGATGTGGGGGAAGGTAGATTATGCTGATTATTATTCAAATGATTCTCAGAAATACCCTAAAATTTTTATCAGACAAATATTGCTGCATAATAAATCAGCACAAATTTAGTCACTTAAGACAACTTCCATTTATTTTTCCTCCCAAAAATATGGGTCCAAGCATGATTCTGTTACCTGGGTCAGACAAGGCTGTTCTTTCTTTTCTTTTCTTTCTTTCTTTTTTTTTTTTTTGAACCAGGGATTGAACTCAGGGACACTCGGCCACTGAGCCACATCCCCAGCCCTATTTTGTATTTTATTTAGAGACAGGGTCTCACTGAGTTGCTAAGGGCCTCGCTAAGTTGCTGAGGCTGGCTTTGAACTCGCAATCCTCCTGACTCAGCCTCCCAAGTCGCTTGGATTACAGGTGTGCACCACCATGCCCGGCTAAGGCTGTTCTTTCTTGGTCTTACTGATGTAAGTAGGGTGAACTGACAGATCAGTTGAGTGTTGACTTAAGTAGAATGAGCTAAGTGTGGCTGGCCTAGGATATCCTCTTCTGGGATTACTCAATTCTTATCTATGTGGTCTCTAATTCCTCATCAGGCTAGTTTGGGCTGGTAATTGTGGCATTGACATAGTTTGAAGAATGAAGAAAAACAGAAAATGCAACGGATTTTATTGCCTGGGCTCTAAATTGCAAAATTATCATTTTTATTATTTTCTATTGGTTAAAGCAAATCGAAGGAGCAGCCCAGAGTCAAGGTTTGAAGTAATGGTTCCAATTCTTGAAGGGAGGCTGCAAAGCCTCTGTTATAGTCTAGATGTGGTGCTCCCCCAAAGTTCATGTGTGAGACAATGCAAGCAGATTTCAAAGAAAAATGATTGAGTTATGAGAGCCTTAATCCAATCAGTGAGTCAATTCCCTGTTGGAATTAACCTAACTGAGTGGTACCTGAAGGCAGGAGGAGTGTTCCTAGAGGAGGTTGGTCATTGGAGGCATGCCTTTCACATATATATTTGCTATCTGATGAATGGAGCTTCTCTCTCTGTCTTTGTTTTTATTTGATTTTTATTTTTGCAGACTGCATTTTGATTCAGTGTGCACAAATGTGGTACAACTTTCATTTCTATGGTTGTGTATAATGTAGATTCATACCATTCATGTTATCATACATGTACAGAGGGTAATGATGTCTGCCTCATTCCACCATCTTTTATACCCCAGCCCCCTCCTCCCCCTCATTTTCCCTCTATGTAATCCAAAGTTCCTCCATTCTTCTCTAACCCCCCCACCCCATTATGTATCATCACACACTTATCAGGGAAAACATTCAGTCTTTGGTTTTGTGGGCTTGCTTCCTGATAGGAGAGCCACTTCCCTCCAGCACACTATTTCACCATGGTGTTCTGTCTCACCTTGAGCCCTGAAGCATGGAGAGATCTGTCTATGGACTGAGAATTCTGAAACTGTGAGTCCCAAAATAAACTTTTACTCCTCTAAAATTGTTCTTGGCAAGATTTTTACTCACAGCAGTGACAAAAAAGCTGACAAAAACAGTCACATTGTGAAGATAAGGGACATGGACATGGTGGGCATATAGGATATATTTTGGTGCTCAACTCACTTCGGACTTCACCATTATGACCTGCCTGAGAAGCTCGACCTTTTCGACTACATCAGCCTCCATCTTTCTGTTGGGTTTGATGGTTAAAAGAGAATGTTAGCAGAGTAGAGAGTGTACGAAAATATTTCTAACTGAAAATAGCTCATGGGCTGGGATCAAGGCCCTGCCTGGTGGGTTCATATTTATGATTCTTAATTACCATTGATTAATTAAAATAACACTTTTAAGGGGCTAATGCATAGTAATTAATTTTTCAGATATTTTAATTCATAATTTAGTGACACAAATTATCTCCTGAACAAACTTCAGTATGGCCATCTATGTCACAGTATCCATCAAATTGAACATAAAATGTATCTTGAATATATTTTAATTGAATGTATATACTTGTGAGGATTTTTAAATTGAAAAATTACCTTTGTGACTTAAAACCATGCCTATTTTCATATTGTAATCAAATTCTTTTTGAATTAAATCAATAATAAAATAATTTAATTTGAGCATTGATTTTATCTAATTATAATTTGTGAACCAGGTGTTTCTTGACATATTTATATTTGATTCTTATTATTTCCATGGGGTAAGATAGCAAAGTAATTGATAGTGCTTGAGATTTCATTTTACATATTTTAGAGTATGCTTTATCATGAATACTATAAAACATATTTATTCTAACTACAGTTCTTAGATTGCCAAAGAAATACAGTGATATTTGCTTTAAACGTGTATCTGAAAGTCAGTGGATACATCTCAAAAAGTTTATCCCAACATTTATTTAGAAAAATGTATACTGTAACTAAAGATTGGATTTGTGATCATTTCTCAAACTTCCCACATCTGTATTTGTCTCTATCAACCTATGTCTTATTACAATCTCATATTTATTATATTTACATGTCCCGTGTGTGTGTACTTGTTGTCATTGAGCCATATGTATGTAGGTTATTACCACCATAACTATTCCCTGAAGTACTTCAGCCTGAATCCCTTAAGAATAAAAGATATTCTTCTACATAATTTTGATTACATTATCATAACTAAGTGTCTTACATTCTGTATTTGTGTGTGTGTTCTTATGGTGGCATAATCCTAAGCATATCTTTTGGGATTTAGGTCCAAAAATTTTATTTGTTTAATTTAAACAAGGTTGACAAAATACTCCATGGGCAATATCCCCCACACCTTTTATATTACATCTCCATTATTAAATAATGTCCAGTTTATCAGTATTAGTAAAGTAGTCTGCAGAATGATTTGACAATGGACAACTTTTATGTTTCCTAAAATGCTTTATTCAATTATTATTTTCCTATAAGTTTAATGTATTTGGGGTTACAAAATATTTTCTAAAATTTCTAGGATTGCATCTCATGTATAACCCTGTATTGTTTGAAAAAATAAATGTTTTCTTACCACTTTCTTATTTATTAGTTTATTATGTACCCATATATAATCATGATTTTTAACATATGGTCAATGAGCAGCTTTGATATAATGTTAAATCATTAATTACATACAATAAATGAATTTATCAATTCTTTTCTAAAATTTCTTGTATTTCTTTCTATTGGTTGAAGTTAATCCTTTAATGACTTTCTAAGGAAGGGCTCATGAGTAAGTTTTCTTGATGTTGTTGCTACTTTTCTATATTAGATGCATGAAGATCTTCATGAGATATGAAGTCTCACATTAAATCTTACAAATTTCTTAAGAATATATGGCCCTGACCCCATAGTTTTAATAAACTAATCCATATAATAAAGAACTCCATGCTGAGGATAAGAGAACCATAAAAATAACAATTTTTTCCTAGGAATAGAGATAATAACTTAGGCTGTTAACAAATGAAATCATTCAGGGAAGCAAAGATTTCAGATAAGTTTAATTATGAGATAGACCATAGAAAATCTGAAAACAATGAGGAAAAAAGCAGTGACTCACTTTTCAAAATTCATTTTTTACCTTTTTTTAAAAAAAGTAAAATTTGTTCTATAATACATGACAGTAGAATGCATTTTGGCAAAGTATACACAAATAGAGTAGAATTTATTCTATTTAGGATCCCACTCTTGTGGTTGTACATGAGGCTGAGATATCTTGGTCATGTATTCAAATACAAGGCTAAAAAGTTATGTCTGATTAATTCTACTATCTTTCCTATTCCCCTCCCCATTTCCTTCTCTTCATTTCCCTTTGTCTAACCCAATGGATTTCTATTATCCCCTCCCCACAATCTCCCTTGTTTGAGTTAGCATCCATGAGTCAGAGAAGACATTTGGCCTTTGCTTTTTGGGGGGATTGGCTTATTTCACTTAGCATGATATTCTACAGTTCCATCCATTTATCAGCAAATGTCATTATTTCTTTCTTCTTCATGTCTGAGTAATATTCCCTCATGTATATGTACCACATTTTCTTCATCCGTTTATCCATTGAAGGACATGTGGGTTGTTTCCATGGCTTGGGGATTGTAAGTTGAGCTGCTATAAACATTGATGTGGCTTCATCACTGTACTATGCTGTTTTTAAGTCCTTTGGGTGTAGACTGAGGAGTATGATAACTGGGTCAAACGGTAGCTCCATTCCAAGTTTTCTAAGGAATCTCCCTATTGCTCTCCATAGTGGTTGTACCAATTTTCAGTTCCAACAATGTATGAGAGTACCTTTCTCCCCACATCTTCACCAACATTTATTACTTGTACTCTTTATAATTTACTCAATACTATAAGAAAATGACTTTTCTTTGAGACGTTTAAAAAAATTAAGGAAATATAGCACCGATAATTGTTTATTGATTTTTCAATTATGCTAAGCCAAAAATTTAGTTATTTGGAAGTTAGAAGATTTATACTTTTATTATACACTGAATTCTTGACATAGAATGTAATAAATTTTATATTATGCATATGAGAAACTTTAATGATATTCTTTTTTATTTCTCTATTTATTCTTCCCATTACCAAATACTTTCTTGTTTGTATCACATTTGTATCGCTTCAGTTAAGAACACAAAAATAGATTATTTTGGAAAAGATTATTTTGCCTCATTATGAGCCTGCCGTTAATTATTTACTGTGTGCTTAACTCGCACTTCAGGTTGCTTATGGGGAACAAAAATTTGGGAAACTTCCTCTTCAGGGTTTTGATACTTAAGTGTCCATCATGGTCTATATTAATACAGCTTCTGTCTGTCTATACTAGACTAAAATCAGTAAATTGAGAAAACCTATGAAATTATTAATTGAAGTTCTTCTTCCTTATATTTCAAAAATAGCCTGCAATTTACATATGGCCAAATTGAGAGACGCTTATGTTTCATAACAATGAAATTTGAACAATCTTAGCAGGCGATACTGGTTTGAACTTTTGTTTAGCAGAATATATTTAGCATTGATGGAGTGAAAACTCACTGAACCATGGAACGAGAACATGAGTATGTGTTGGTGGACAGTGATGAGGGGAATGTGACAAGATGCAGAAAGAAAAATATCTTTTCAATTTAGCAGGAAAAAAAAACAAAGATTTTTTTTTACTTTTAAAAGGACTTTTAATAGGATTTTAAAACCATGAGATACAAAGGGTGAACTCAATTTTATAAAAACTTAAAAGTTTTGCTCTTTAAAAGAATTTTAGACAGGAGGAAAGGGCACGTCATGGAACAGAGGAGAACATTTGTAAAACATGCATTTAATAAAGAAACTGGAGTTGGTGTGTAGTTCAGTGGTAGAGCACTTGTCTAACATGCACAAGGCCCTAAGTTGCATTCCCAGAACTGCCAAAAAATTAAAAATAAGCAAAGAAGCTATATTTTAAATATATATAATACACTTCAACTCACTAATATATAAACAAGCAAGGCAATTTAACAAATAGGAAAAAGATTTGAAAAGATATTCATAAAAGAAGATATACAGAAGGCAAATAATCATGTAAAATGATACCTTTAGAAAATACAAATTAAAACCACAATTTAGTATTTTATAGTTAGTAGGGTACCTACATTTGAATAGTGCTAAGTGTTGGCAAGCAAATAATAACACTGCTATCAGGAATGTAAAATGGTATAAAACTTAGAGAAATAGTTTGCAATTTCCAAAAAAGTTAAATTGTACACACATGTATATACGTATGTGTGTGCATCTATATAAACACACATATAGATATCATCCCAGCCACTGAACTCCTAGGATTCACTCAAAAAAAGGAAAAGCATATGCCCAAAGATTTGTGTATTAATGTTCATAGCAACTTTATGCACAGTAGCCCAAATTAGAAAAAAATCCAAATTCACCAGACTCTCTGTTGACCTTCCCTGTGTTTCATTTTTTGCAAATAAAGATAGTTGATTTTATGATGATTTTTAACAAATGTCATGCAATAAATCCAGGTTGTTTAGATTAAGATCTTAGGCATTTTCTCTCTATTATTGATTTTTTTCAAAGATTCAAGATATTGTATTAACAGCTGCTACAAACAGTAAGATAGCTCAATTAGTTTACCAAGTACAAAATCAATATACAAAACTCAGTAATTTACATATGTTCAAGCAATCTTTTGGAAGATGTAAAGGAAGAAAAGATTTCATATATAACAGTAACAAAAAATATCCTAATATGTTTGTCAATAAATATGTGAGTCCTATTAAAAATAGAAATTAAAATACCACTGAAGGCAAAAAAGTAGCTTTCAACAAATAGAAGGACCATATTATTGTGTAAATTAATTTGTAAATTTAAGAAAAATCTCAATGAAAACTTAACAGTTTTAAGCTATATCACCTGATGCTAAATTTAGTGAAAAAAAAATAAACATACAATTGTGACCAGCACTAAAACACATTAAGGCATTTTTAACAGCCTCACTAATTTAAGAGTATCATACTCATCTATTAGCAAAACAGAACGCCCAGAAGTAAGTACACTGAGATACATATAGAAATTGAATGTATAAAGAGGACATCATCTCAAATCACTGGGAAAAAGAAGTAGTCAATAAATGTTATAGGAATAATTAAAGTAATACCTCTGCCTTACCTCATATACCATGGTAAATTCCATGTATACCAAAGATGTTTTTAAAATAACACAACCATTAAATAATATTAAGAAAACTTGAATATTTTTTCTTTACAAATCTGGAGTTAGCAAGAACTATCTAACCTTTCATGACTCAAAATCCCCAAGTCATAAATTACTTCACTGATACTTTTTGTTACACAAAAATCAATTTTTTGGAAAGAAGCACCATAAACAAACTTTTAAAAGAACACAACTGAGGAAGATATTTACAGCTCATATCACAAAGGGCTATCCTTCTAACATGTCAATTGACAAAATCATAACCCTTTTGAAACATAGAAAAGAGAAATAAAATTTGCTATTAATAAACAACAAAGTAGTTAACTTCACTCATTAAAAAAGATAAATGTAAATTAAAACTTTGGATGAAAGACCATTTTCTCTCTCTCCATTGGCAAAAATCCTAAGTTAGCTAGCATACACAACTGATAGGACTCTGGATGGGAAAGCATATTCTAATGCATTCTGACAGCAGTCTGTTAAAGATACCCAGAATTTCTGTGTTGTGGTCTATTCATTTCCTGGAACTGAGAAGGATTTATTTGGTGTGCATGGATGCGCCATTGTTTGGGGCATAAATATTTATGATTGTTACATCTTCCTGATTTATGTTTCCCTTAAACAGTATGAAATGTCCTTCTTTATCCCGTCTGACTAACTTTGGCTTGACATCCACTTTATCTGATGTAAGGATGGAAACCCCTGCTTTTCTTCTGAGTCCATGAGCATGGTAGGTTTTTCCCATCCTTTCACCTTCAGTCTGAATGACTTTTTCAATAAGATGAGTCTCTTGAAGGCAGCATATTGTTGGGTCTTTCTTTTTAATCCAATCTGCCAGTCTATGTCTTTTCATTGATGAGTTCTGGACATTAACATTCAGGACATTAACATCTCTTAGTTTGAGATATGATTTATATTTCTAGTTTTTGGCTTATTTTTGGTTTAATTTGACTTGGTTTCCCCATTGATTGGCTTTTCCTTTAGGATAGTTCCTCTCTTTGCTGACCTACATTGTTGTTTTTCATTTCCCCCTTATGGAAATTTTGCTGAGAATGTTCTGTAGCCCAGGCTTTCTATTTGCAAATTCTTTTAACTTTTATTTATCAACGAAGGATTTTATTTCATCTTCAAATCTGAAGTTTAGCTTTGCTGGGTATAAGTTTCTTATTTGGCAACAATTTTCTTTCAGCACTTGAAATATGTTGTTCCAGGCCCTTCTAGCTTTTAGGGTCTGGGTTGAGAAATCTGCTGACATCTGTATTGGTTTCCCCCTATATGTAATCTGATGCTTTTCTATCACTGTGTTTAAAATTCTATCTTTATTTTGGATGTTAGGCATTTTCATTATAATATGCCTTGGTGTGGATCTGTTGTAATATCATGCAGAATATTTTGTATTCTGTAAGCCTCTTGTAGTTGATTTCCATTTCATTCTTCAATTTTGGGAAATTTTCTGGTATTATTTCATCAAAGAGGTTTTCTATTTCTTTGGTTTGTATCTCTGTGCCTTCCTCGATTCCAATAATCCTTAAATTTGGTCTTTTCATGATATCCCATAGTTCTTGGAGGTTCCATTCATTATTTCTTACTATCTTCTCTGGTCAACTTTATTTTCAAGATTAAATATTTTGTCTTCATTGTCTGGGGTTCTGTCTTCCAAGTGATCTAGTCTATTGTTGATGCTTTCCATTGAGTTTTTTTAATTTGGTTTATTGTTTCCTTCATTTCAAGGATTTCTGTTTGTTTTTTTGCTTGCTTTTCAGAATCTGTATCTCTCTGCTGATATGATCTTTTGCTTCCTGCAGTTACCCTTTCAACTGTTTATTGGAGTGATCATTCATTGCCTGCATATTCTCTCTTATCTCATTGTTTGCTTCACAGATCATTTTAATTAAGCATATTCTGAATTCCTTTTCTGACATTTCTTCTACCATGCTGTCATTGGATTCTATTAATGTAGAATCTTGGTTTGTTTGTAACAATTTCTTCCCTTGTTTTTTCAAGTTGTTCACATATCTTCCCCTCAAACAGTGCAGATCTGGGGTATTGCAGTTCCCCCCTATAGGCTTATAGTAACTCTGCAGGTTTCCAAAACCTCTTCTTTAAGGGGGAGATCAATATTAGAAGCACCCAGTACAGGCAATATGCAGCCCTAAACCAAATATCACCTATGAAGATGGTTAACAATCTTGTCACAATAAATAGAGAGGATGAATTCAATTTTTATCTACAGTATAACAAATAGATTTGCAATGAGGTCTGCAGTTCCTAATGGTGGACAAAGAAAATGGGGAAGGGTGTTGGATGTAACTGTTAATAGGATAAGAAAAGAGTATATAGTAAATCATAGAAAGAGTGAAAGCAAAATCAAAAGAAGTTGGTTGATAGCATGAGAAAAGGGAAGACAGACTGAAAAAAAAACAGGTAAACAAAAGGAAAATAGAGTGAGAAAAATAAAAACATAAAAACTTAAAAATTTTCAAGAAGGAGAAAAAATTATACTGTAATAATCATGCACTACTCAAACCTCCCAATCTTCAGTAGCCTGCTGCACAAGAGGTACCAAACGATGAGCTTCTCTTCTCCAGCGGATGTCTCATGATGGGATTTGCCCTACATAAAGATAGCAGCTTCCACTTCCAGGATAATCCAACATGGCTGCACTGATTTCCAAATGTGTTGGCAAATGGGGATCTGCAGTGAGGGGCATGAGCACCATGTCTGTGTGGGGTGTGGTGGTCAGGTTGGGGGTCCTGCAGGTCATGGCTATTGTCCCAAAATGGTGGCAGCCTTGTGTAACCAAACCTGCAGGTACTGTGACAATGAACTTCCAGGCAACAATAGGCAGCTGGTGATCTGCTGGTGGTCTGCTGTGGTTTGTAGGCAGTCTACAGACTACTGGCAGATGATTGGCCAGTGGACATAGAGCCCTGGGTGATGGGTAGGTGAAATGCAGGCCCTGGGTAGGCAAGATGCAGGCAAATGGGCAAATGGCTATGTTGATTAGCAGCAGTCAGGGAGTGATCTGCACTCAAAAAGTAGTTGATATGCTTTCAGACTGTGGGTGATCAAGGTAGACAAATGGGGTAAACAGTAGGGGATCCATGAACAGCAAAGACTGCCTCACAGAGAAACAGATTTTCCTCTACTTGAAACCCAAGTTACAGAGCAACAAGGAACACAGCCTCCCTCTATTCCACCATCTTGGATCTCCCCATATATTTCTTAGCAGAAGAAAATCCTAGTCTCTGCAGCAGCAAAATCTTTCAACTCTGAGTTACTTTCTGTATCAAGAGTTGTTTGCTCCTATATATCAACAAAAGGATCTTGTTTTCCTGCTATGCCTTTCTTCCTCTTTCCAATCTCTCATTTCCTCTTCCTTTCTTTCCATCCTTTATTTACTTTAACTTCTTTAATTATCAAGATATTTATTTGCCTCCTTTTACTTTCTTACTGTCGATTTTATTTTTATTATGACTCATGCTTGCATGAAGTCACAATATTGGCTAGGGGACATATCTCCAAAGATGTGTGTTGAGCAGGTTTAATGCTTTGCATCCTGAGTCCTGATAGGGCTTTCATGCAACCAACCCTGTGGTCTTATATTCACATACCATTCATACAACCATACATGAAATCATGCTTCATCCTTTAAAACATGAGAATTTTCCTCATTTAGTACTCAGATTGAATATTCTTAAGCTTATTATATACTTCCTTTAAAAAGACTTGTTTTGATGAAACTTTTTGAGATTTTTCTCATTTGTCATTCCATAGGAATTAGAGTCCAAAAAATTCGATTTATGTAAAGATTCTTTATTGCTTGACATTCTAGAAATTTGTATTATTTCATGGTCTGAAAATAATATATTCTAAATGCCAAGATATAGAATACAATTCAAATTTTGTAATATGGCACATAAGACTGTTCAGATAATGTCACCCCAATGATTATCCATTTGACTCTAACACACTTTAAATTCTCCTCACTCTCCTTTCATTCTAAATGTCATCAAAGTTGGGGTAAGATTAAAAAGCAAAACAAAAAAAACATCACACTATGGTCAAAGAGGTGTCAGAATGCAACTAAAATATAACTCCTTCATATTGGTTTTTTTATGAATGAGTAAGATATAGAAGCAGTATGTCAAATTCTCTGGGGATTTTTTTATGAATTTAATTTTTGAATGAACAAAAACTCACATAATTTATTATATTATACAGTTACCTGATTGCAAAATATACTAACTTATATGCATGTGTAGAAAATGTGCCACTTTATATTATTGTTTCTTTATCTAAATTTTTGGAATGATAACAAACATCAAAGAATCAGAGAAAATCATGTGAGCACTGACCGAAGACAATTGTTAGTGTAATTTAATGTAACCTAGAGATTAACTGAAGCAATGCATAGCTGAAAATATAATTTGAAAAAATGCTGCTTTCTCATAGTTGGTCCTGTAAGTCTTTTTACACAAAAAAATTGGTTTGATATCAAGTCCTAAAAGGAAAACATCACATGGACCCTTTTCTCAGGGTCATTGCATCTGATAATGAACAATATCTTCAGCCATGAAATTGAAACTATTTTTTAAATGCAGTCTGGTGCTTTAAAAAAGAAACCTTCCTTTATCAGAACAGCATTGGTTTGATTCAGTTTTGTAAATGAGTCTTTATAATTTTTCTCTAATAGAGTCCTCTTCTATTAGTCGCAGGGTCTCTGGTCTAATTCCTAGGTCCTTGGTCCATTTTGAGTTGAGTTTTGTACAGGGTGAGAGATATGGGTTTAGTTTCATTTTGCTGCATATGGATTTCCAGTTTTCCCAGCACCATTTGTTGAAAAGGCTATCTTTTCTCCATTGTATGTTTTTGGCTCCTTTGTCAAGTATGAGATACCTGTATTTATGTGGGTTTGTCTCTGTGTCCTCTATTCTGTACCATTGATCTACCTGTCTATTTTGGTGCCAATACCATGCTGTTTTTGTTACTATTGCTCTGTAGTATAGTTGAAGGTCTGGTCTTGTGATACCCCCTGCTTCGCTCTTCTTGCTAAGGATTGCTTTAGCTATTCTGGGTCTCTTATTCCTCCAAATGAATTTCATGATTGCTTGCTCTGATTCTATGAGGTCTGTCATTGGGATTTTAATTGGAATTGCATTGAATTTGTATAGTGCTTTTGGTAGTATGGTCATTTTGACTATATTAATTCTACCTATCCAAGAACATATGACCAGTTTTCCTTAACATGATTCCCAAAGCGCAAGAAATAAAAGCTGGAATCAATGATTGAATAGAGTCAAACTAAAAAGCTTTTTCTCAGCAAAGGAAACAATCAGGAATGTGAAGAGAGAGCCTTCAGAGTGGGAGAAAATCTTTGCCACACACACTTCAGAGCACTAATCTCCAGAATCTACAAAGAACTCAAAAATCTTTACACCAAGAACACTAATAACCCAATCAATAAATGGGTCAAAGAAATGAACAGGCACTTTACAGAGGAAGATCATCAAGCAATCAACAGATTTATGAAAAAACTATTCAACATCCCTAGTTATAAGAGAAATGCAAATCAAAACTACCTTAAGATTTCATCTTACCCCAATTAGAATGTCTTTTATTAAGAATACAGGCAACAACAGGTGTTGGCGAGGATGTGGGGAAAAGGGTACACTCATTCATTGCTGGTGGGGTTGCAAGTTGGTACAATCACTCTGGAAAGCAGTGTGGAGATTCCTTAGAAAACTTGGAATGGATCCACCATTTGACCCAGCTATCCCACTCCTTGGCCTATACCCAAAGGACTTAAAGTCAGATTACTACAGTGATGCAGCTACATCAATATTCATAGCTGCCCAATCCACAATAGCTAGATTGTGGAACCAACCTAGGTGCCCTTCAATAGATGAATGGATAAAGAAACTGTGTATATGAACACAATGGAATATTACTCAGCCATAAAAACGAATGAAATTATGGCATTTGTGGGCAAATGTTATGCTAAGTGAGATTAGCCAATCCAAAATCCAAGGGCTGAATGTTCTCTCTGATAAGTGAATGATGATGGGCAATGTTGGGTGGAAGGGTGGCAAGAATGGAGGAAGGATAGATAGCACAGAGGGAAGGGAGGGGTGGGGTCAAGGTGGGGGGGGT
Organism: Glaucomys volans; assembly: GCA_020662805.1. Taxonomy (NCBI): domain Eukaryota; kingdom Metazoa; phylum Chordata; class Mammalia; order Rodentia; family Sciuridae; genus Glaucomys; species Glaucomys volans. Next base: position 13,000 of record JAJEJO010037436.1, read on the forward strand.
AATAATAACAGAATGTGTGACAGACATCATTGCCCTGTGTACATGTATGAATGCACAGATGGTGTGACTCTACTTTTTTGTACAACCAGAGAAACAATAGCTGTACTCCATTTGTGTTCAATGAATCAAAATTAAATTTAAAAAGTGCATGTCCTTGGTTCTTCAAACTGAAAATATAAAGAAAGCTTAAAATCAACAACATAAATGTTTAGCATGTTCCTTTGACTACATAATATAATTTTGAACATGGAACTTTTGGCAGGAGCTCAATAGCATTTAGTTCAATATCATGCCCCTTGGCAAATGATATGTCTATGATTTCTAGTCAGAGTTATTTATTAATATCCCTGTAACTTTAAGTATATATCATTTTATATAAAAACACCAATCTTAAAATCCCAGATGTCTAATAGCTCATAGAAGCTATGTGAAGTAAAAAAAAAATGTGTTACTCTTACTTTAAGGTAGCTTGTGAATTCTCTTCAGTATCATGTACAATGTATACAAATGGAGGATTTACGTACTCCAATATTCTTAGTGGTGTCTTCTCTTATTCTTTGGATTTATTGGTATTGCTCTTTTCTCTTCTTTTGTTGACTGGTTCTTCAACATTACTGATTTCAGACTGAACACTTTTTTTCCTTCCAACTCAAACAAATCTCAAAATCCAGAGGAAAATACAAGGTACTCTAATAGCAAGAAACTTCAAGTCAACTTTAGGAGATTATCATGCTAAGTGAAATGAGCCAATCCCCAAAAAACAAAGGGGATAAGCAGATGATGATATAGAATCTGGTTGGGGGGAGGGTCAGAAAGGAATGGAGGATCTTTAGATTATGTGGAGTGAAATGAGAGGGGGAGGGGTGGGAGTACAAATAATGGTGGAATGAGACAGTCATCATTACCCTATGTACGTGTGTAATTAACAAGAATGATATGAATATACATCATGCACAACCATAGAAATGAAAATTTGTACCCCATATGTGTACGATGAATCAAAATGAAGTCTGTAAAAATAAAAATAAATAAATAAATAAATAAATAGATTGTAAGTAAAAACTAATAAATAAATAAATAAAACAGTTTTCACTGAATTACTTTATTTTAACAAATATATGTTATCACCTGATAAAAAGGGGTCTCTCCTGCCTTTTTTTTTCTTATAATAGAAATTTTAAAACTAGAGAGCATTTTCCACACCCCAATCAAAATATTGCTAGGTTTTTCATTGTGAATCCTTGATAGACATCCAAATGAGCAACAATAAATACATACTGAACATTCTATGCTTTATGTTGCAACATGAAAACTTTGAATACACCAAGCTCCCCTGGTGTTAGATATTAGGAGATAACAGATATATTGAGAATACAGTCTGCTGTTGTATAAGAATGGAGTAATTGGATTAAAATTAAAAACAAACCTTCCTCAGTGGATTCTGGAAAAGAAAATTAAGTATCCTATGTTTTCCATTTTCTTTCAAGCATTACCAGCACTGGAGAATTTTCATATGTTAACAGAGCATATATTACTTTCATGTGCCTTAATTGGAATAAAGATGGGCCACTTCATTAATCCTTTCATAAGCAGACCAATGTCTTCAACAGGGGACCTGTCTCTAGTGCACTGAGGCTTACTTTATTATCTATCAGTGTTCATTTTACTAAGAACTATGTTGAATTATTAAACATCAATAAAATCAGAGCAGTTTGCTTTGTGATTTGAACTATCAAATAAGTGTTTCTAAGTCATTAAGACACTAAAAATAATTTTACCCTTTGGAATAGTTTAGGTTCAGTAAAGGTTATCAACAGTAACAAGAACAACATTTCTAATATTGGCACTATTTTGGAGTTAAAAGAGACATTAAAACTTGCTCTTATTAAAATCATAGTTTTTAGGACAGAAATAGCTTTTGCTATAATCCACTACTAAAAGACATGTGCAGCATTTTTCACTGAATTTAAACATGTTGATGATTTCGATCTGAGAAATACACTTGATTTTTATAAATTAACATTTTCAGCAATATTTGAAAAAAGAATGAATTTTTCCCAAGGTCTATGTGATAGATACCAGCTGTACAAAGAATTTCCCATTATAAATAAACCTCAAAAACCTTTTTTTAGACTTCATGCAAGAATTTATGAACATTTTATAAACTGCTGGAAGGATTCTCAACATGATCAAGATCAAAATATTTTATGTCTTGAAAGTCCTTTTCAGTTCACTGGCACATAAATTTCAATATATGAGCTAATTCATTTGCAATGGTATATTAATAAATAAATTTAAACTGTGTCAATTGCTAAATAACTGCTAAATGGCAGCTATAAGAAGACTAATAATTGTCCTTGGTTAGACAGCTGCAACTCATTTGGAATGAACAACTAAGCTGCTGTCTTCCTGATATACAATGTGGCTGCATGCAAATTATAATATTGATTACAGTTTTATTTCGATACCATTTAAAAATAAATATCTTAAGAGAACCTCTTTCTTTATTCCTTTCTTTGCCTTAAAAAATTCTAGTTGATTACTGATATACGCTAATTCACACCTTTTGTTGAAAGGAAAAAACTCACTTTTTTTTCAGGTCAATAATATTGAGGTATTATATAAAAAAATTGTATTGTGCTCCTCAGATTTCCACAAAACTTAATGTTAATTTCATTTGATTTATATCTCATTAAGAATAAATTTTATTCTCTAATTATATACCAATTGAAGTTTTTAATTTTATTTAAATATTATACACATACTTTGGTTATTAATATTCTTATGAGCATCACACAAAATATTTTATTTATAAGATATGGTCCAACTCATGCCAATTAAATCTCTTTCAACTAATTCATTCTGAGGTAATTTTATATTTCACAGATCTCAAAGGTAATAGTGTAATGAGTCTCCTTATTATCTCTAAAGGCTTAAAAACCAATATAGTTTTAAAATATGCACTCTGCTGTGAACAAGACTGCATCTAATTTTTTTTTCAATTATGTTTTCTAATGGATTGAGAAAGCTGTAAACATGGTACATGGCTTAATGGCTCTCTTCAGAAGGGTACTCCAAAGAACCTTGAAAATCTGTACATTTATGACAATTACTTATTTATAAATTGCTGACCATTATTTGGTTACCATTCCATTAATTGAATCTATGTTTTGTCATAGTTTCAGAGCTCAGTAATACTTCATTGTATGTCTCATTGATCTCCCTTATAAATATTAAAGTAAATGAACTCTTTCCAGTATGTTAGCATAAATAATTTATCTCTAGAGCCTGGAAAGTTCCTGGAAGTCTCTTGCATTTAAAGTTAGGCATCTCTATCCTTAAATACTCCAGAAAAATGATACATAGTATACAGAATTAATTTCTCATTCAATAAATAACCTATCATTGGTGAACACACACTTTTCTATTTTTGCTAAAACTTAATCTGCATATACAAATTCAAGATCAAATTTGAAAACAGAATATAACAGTAATTCATTGGGTCTAGAGAACTTTAATTATATATATGTAGGTGTAAATATTTAGGGTTTTTGTGTTTGTATGTGTGTATATGGACATATCCAAGATAGGATATATACAGTGATTACATACAAAATGTGTTTTTATGTGTGTTTAACATTCTAAATCTGTGTGTTAAATAGCACGGGGAACATGGGACCATGGAATTAGGCTTGATGTGATATTAAACTTCCGGCACTGGTTTTGAAAGTAGAAGGAGTCAAAAAAACAAAGGACGTGGAAAAACTATCAGAGTTGGAAAAGGTCAGGGAACTGATTCTCCTTTATAGCCTCCAGAAGGGACTTAATTCGCAATATTTTGGCCTAATAAGAACCATCTTGGATTTCCAGTAGTGTAAAATAATAAATCTGTGCTGTTCATGTTGAGAGAGAGTGTGGTACCCCATCAACAGCAAGGATGGCAACAACAACAAAAGAATTCCTAATATTGACAATATTTTAAAATTAAATGAGGCATAACAATTCTATCTAATGAAATCATAGTTTTAAGGAGGAAAATGACTTTTCCTAGAGCCTAGTATTAATATACATATATTTTTTTCACATTTTTCACTGAATCTTAAAAATCTAATGACTTTGACCTGCAAAAATAAACTTAATTATTATGCTTAACATTTTCAGCAGTATTTGTTCCTCCACTGGGCCCTACCTCTTAGACTATTCATCATTCCCCAATAGCACCAAATCAGAGATCAAACCTTTAACAAGACTTTTGGGGAACATTTAAGATTTGAACTATAGCATTTCTACTATACATTAATTAATACTAATAAGATACTTAAAATATAGTTGATATTTTACTTTATGCAGAAAGCTATTTTTTTATTTTGTTTATCTAAACTGAAACAGCATTAAATAAATGCTTGATTTTTTGAAGTACTGAATCTGAAATGCTATATTTCCTTGTAAAAATCAGTCTTTTTAAAAAAAACAAATACCCTATTTATAACTTTAGTAATGTCTTTATCTTTTATCCCCAAAGATCCATCTATATGAATTCTTTGTGTGTTTGTTTGTTTGTTTGTATTAGGGATTGAACACACGGGCATGAAACGTTTTAAAACGTGGTCAGAGTCTATAGAATTAGAAGTGGGGTGAAGTTAATAATCCCATTTTAGATACATAGAAGGATATTGAGGAAATATTCATCTTCTTGGTTAAGAAAAAGGACAAAACATGAAAGTGCAAGTTGTTTAGTTGAATCAGGTTAATGACTCTTCTTTAGCAAATAAATCACCTTTCTTTTAAACATGCATATATTTGGATTAACCCCACAAGGTCATTCTAGCTGATGAGGTAAAATTTACTGGAAAACATTAGGAAAATGTCACTCAAAGAAAAATGCAAAGGAGAACTCTTTTTTGAAAATGTCCATGAGTTAGACACTATGCTTAAAACAGTTATTTTCTTCACCTTAGGATTATAACTTAATTTATTATTGTTTTGTTTTACTTTTTGACAATTTGAATGTAACCTAATCCCAAACAGGTATTTCCACCCAAGGAAAAGTTTCTACAATTCAGGTGTATATACCAGGGATACTGACTTTAATTATGATTGCTCTGAAGTAAAAATCTGTATGATGAATAAATTGGTGTTTGTTGCTTGATTGTCTTGCACTGACTGAATTTTAGGTATTTATTATCTTAATTCTAGGATGATCATCCAAAAATTGTAATCTTTATTATAACATAACTTTTTTTATGACAATAGTGAAAACATTCACTTTCCCAAGCAGTGATATATAACATGTCAGACATGAGACATCTTTGATAAACAACAAAGACCAGGCAAAAAATGTTCAAGAAGGACAAAGAATAGATTTTATATGCTAGAATTAACAGTTTTTTTCCAAAACCTCTTTCCTTACTTCACATAATCTCATAAAGATTCTTCTCTAGAATAATTAAGCCACCCTGTATTCATTTGCATTCTTTACTCTTGAGTACAGTTTATATAGCTAACTCTCTTTCTCTTCCTCTTTCTCACTCTTTTTCTCCCCCCGCACACACCATATATGTAAACTTTAATCCAGGCAATGAAGCCTGAATAGGAAAAGTTTACAAACTTGATGTTCAAAAGCTGAGAAACCCAATTTTGATTCAGAAAGCAAAAAGACTGCTAAAATATTTGATGTTTATAATTAGACATCTTCAATGAGCACTCAGTTGTAACCAGCAACCCTTCTAATTGCTAAACCAGAAAACCATTATAACCTCCCCTTAAAAGTCATTCTTTTTCCATATTTATCTAATTACCATTTACAAAGCACATAACATTCATTATAGGTCTGATTCACATTAAGAAGAGATGAAGTGGTTATAACTTCACAATAAAAATCAGTCTTGATAATTACAGTATTCAGCCTGGATACATGGGTATTCATGCATAGATGGTGAATAATTGTGGATAATTACAGAGTTTGTAGAATTTATGAAGACTTACAAATGGGAATGTAAGTAAATGGGAATGTAAGTTCAGGAAGTAAAAAGAGTTCAAGTTATTTGAATGATGTTATCTGCATAATCTTTCAAATTCATATTTTTTAACAAAATCACAACTTTGAGGATGTATTGTATGTTTTGACTTATTCTCCTTCAGACACAGACTGTACATCAGACACAGACTGTACATCAAAGCAAGAAAAGAATGGATAATCATTCACATTCTGTTCAGGGAAGAACTTTACTAAATGCTATGTAGGAAAAAAAGATTAAATTTTTGTATAAAATGAGCAGTGCAATTATTAACAACAATATTAAACAATTCATGAATATGCATGACTCTTCTACACAGAGCTTGATTGGTAGTCTTTGACAGCTATCACTATTTAAATGATTTGTGGAGAGTGATGTTATTTTAAAGTTAATAATTTGTGTATATAAACTCTGAAACTGGAAGCTGCATAGTTTGCCACAAATATGAAAACATTACTACAAATTTTCAATTCAAGGAAATGTTTAAATTCTTGGTCTATCCCAATCACTGCTTTAGGTCAAGGCAAAATATGTGAGAAAAAGTGAGTATGAGGAAATCAAAAGAAGAGTCAACATGCTCCCAACAGAAGATAAATAAAAATAAAAAGCAAGTTGATAAAAAATAAATAAAAAGCACCAGCACAAACTCAACTAGAAAAGAAAAATCTCCAAGGAAACAAACCAAAATATAAAATTTGTAAAGGTCAGATCACATCCAAAAGGGTTAAAAGCACTCATTATTTTGGGATGCTATTATCCTGAGAAGCCTACAAA